>CAMZJQ010000186.1:0-64155 GCA_947310385.1 Nephrotoma appendiculata | reverse complement strand
TGGCTGGACCAATTTCGAAAGAATCTAGATTTGTAGAAAATTAAATTCTAAGAACTTTTCTAGAAAGCGACATTTCTCTACGAATGATAAAAAAAAAGTTACATGGGAAAAATTAATCGAAATTGTACATAACGCTAAATCGAACTAACGAATGGATTGTGTCGTATGAAAATTTAAAACTAAAAAAAATAGTACTTCCATTCATGATATCAACATGAAATTTTGAATGCAGCTTGATATTGAGGTTAATAAAAGCGGAGAATTCTAAAATCTTAACTATTATAGTCAGAATAGAAACTCATCTCCTGGTGGCTGGACCAATTTCGAAAGAATCTAGATTTGTAGAAAATTAAATTCTAAGAACTTTTCTAGAAAGCGACATTTCTCTACGAATGATAAAAAAAAAGTTACATGGGAAAAATTAATCGAAATTGTACATAACGCTAAATCGAACTAACGAATGGATTGTGTCGTATGAAAATTTAAAACTAAAAAAAATAGTACTTCCATTCATGATATCAACATGAAATTTTGAATGCAGCTTGATATTGAGGTTAATAAAAGCGGAGAATTCTAAAATCTTAACTATTATAGTCAGAATAGAAACTCATCTCCTGGTGGCTGGACCAATTTCGAAAGAATCTAGATTTGTAGAAAATTAAATTCTAAGAACTTTTCTAGAAAGCGACATTTCTCTACGAATGATAAAAAAAAAGTTACATGGGAAAAATTAATCGAAATTGTACATAACGCTAAATCGAACTAACGAATGGATTGTGTCGTATGAAAATTTAAAACTAAAAAAATAGTACTTCCATTCATGATATCAACATGAAATTTTGAATGCAGCTTGATATTGAGGTTAATAAAAGCGGAGAATTCTAAAATCTTAACTATTATAGTCAGAATAGAAACTCATCTCCTGGTGGCTGGACCAATTTCGAAAGAATCTAGATTTGTAGAAAATTAAATTCTAAGAACTTTTCTAGAAAGCGACATTTCTCTACGAATGATAAAAAAAAAGTTACATGGGAAAAATTAATCGAAATTGTACATAACGCTAAATCGAACTAACGAATGGATTGTGTCGTATGAAAATTTAAAACTAAAAAAATAGTACTTCCATTCATGATATCAACATGAAATTTTGAATGCAGCTTGATATTGAGGTTAATAAAAGCGGAGAATTCTAAAATCTTAACTATTATAGTCAGAATAGAAACTCATCTCCTGGTGGCTGGACCAATTTCGAAAGAATCTAGATTTGTAGAAAATTAAATTCTAAGAACTTTTCTAGAAAGCGACATTTCTCTACGAATGATAAAAAAAAAGTTACATGGGAAAAATTAATCGAAATTGTACATAACGCTAAATCGAACTAACGAATGGATTGTGTCGTATGAAAATTTAAAACTAAAAAAAATAGTACTTCCATTCATGATATCAACATGAAATTTTGAATGCAGCTTGATATTGAGGTTAATAAAAGCGGAGAATTCTAAAATCTTAACTATTATAGTCAGAATAGAAACTCATCTCCTGGTGGCTGGACCAATTTCGAAAGAATCTAGATTTGTAGAAAATTAAATTCTAAGAACTTTCTAGAATGCGACATTTCTCTACGAATGATAAAAAAAAAGTTACATGGGAAAAATTAATCGAAATTGTACATAACGCTAAATCGAACTAACGAATGGATTGTGTCGTATGAAAATTTAAAACTAAAAAAAATAGTACTTCCATTCATGATATCAACATGAAATTTTGAATGCAGCTTGATATTGAGGTTAATAAAAGCGGAGAATTCTAAAATCTTAACTATTATAGTCGGAATAGAAACTCATCTCCTGGTGGCTGGACCAATTTCGAAAGAATCTAGATTTGTAGAAAATTAAATTCTAAGAACTTTTCTAGAATGCGACATTTCTCTACGAATGATAAAAAAAAAGTTACATGGGAAAAATTAATCGAAATTGTACATAACGCTAAATCGAACTAACGAATGGATTGTGTCGTATGAAAATTTAAAACTAAAAAAAATAGTACTTCCATTCATGATATCAACATGAAATTTTGAATGCAGCTTGATATTGAGGTTAATAAAAGCGGAGAATTCTAAAATCTTAACTATTATAGTCAGAATAGAAACTCATCTCCTGGTGGCTGGACCAATTTCGAAAGAATCTAGATTTGTAGAAAATTAAATTCTAAGAACTTTTCTAGAAAGCGACATTTCTCTACGAATGATAAAAAAAAAGTTACATGGGAAAAATTAATCGAAATTGTACATAACGCTAAATCGAACTAACGAATGGATTGTGTCGTATGAAAATTTAAAACTAAAAAAAATAGTACTTCCATTCATGATATCAACATGAAATTTTGAATACAGCTTGATATTGAGGTTAATAAAAGCGGAGAATTCTAAAATCTTAACTATTATAGTCGGAATAGAAACTCATCTCCTGGTGGCTGGACCAATTTCGAAAGAATCTAGATTTGTAGAAAATTAAATTCTAAGAACTTTTCTAGAATGCGACATTTCTCTACGAATGATAAAAAAAAAGTTACATGGGAAAAATTAATCGAAATTGTACATAACGCTAAATCGAACTAACGAATGGATTGTGTCGTATGAAAATTTAAAACTAAAAAAAATAGTACTTCCATTCATGATATCAACATGAAATTTTGAATGCAGCTTGATATTGAGGTTAATAAAAGCGGAGAATTCTAAAATCTTAACTATTATAGTCAGAATAGAAACTCATCTCCTGGTGGCTGGACCAATTTCGAAAGAATCTAGATTTGTAGAAAATTAAATTCTAAGAACTTTTCTAGAAAGCGACATTTCTCTACGAATGATAAAAAAAAAGTTACATGGGAAAAATTAATCGAAATTGTACATAACGCTAAATCGAACTAACGAATGGATTGTGTCGTATGAAAATTTAAAACTAAAAAAATAGTACTTCCATTCATGATATCAACATGAAATTTTGAATGCAGCTTGATATTGAGGTTAATAAAAGCGGAGAATTCTAAAATCTTAACTATTATAGTCAGAATAGAAACTCATCTCCTGGTGGCTGGACCAATTTCGAAAGAATCTAGATTTGTAGAAAATTAAATTCTAAGAACTTTTCTAGAAAGCGACATTTCTCTACGAATGATAAAAAAAAAGTTACATGGGAAAAATTAATCGAAATTGTACATAACGCTAAATCGAACTAACGAATGGATTGTGTCGTATGAAAATTTAAAACTAAAAAAAATAGTACTTCCATTCATGATATCAACATGAAATTTTGAATGCAGCTTGATATTGAGGTTAATAAAAGCGGAGAATTCTAAAATCTTAACTATTATAGTCAGAATAGAAACTCATCTCCTGGTGGCTGGACCAATTTCGAAAGAATCTAGATTTGTAGAAAATTAAATTCTAAGAACTTTTCTAGAAAGCGACATTTCTCTACGAATGATAAAAAAAAAGTTACATGGGAAAAATTAATCGAAATTGTACATAACGCTAAATCGAACTAACGAATGGATTGTGTCGTATGAAAATTTAAAACTAAAAAAAATAGTACTTCCATTCATGATATCAACATGAAATTTTGAATGCAGCTTGATATTGAGGTTAATAAAAGCGGAGAATTCTAAAATCTTAACTATTATAGTCAGAATAGAAACTCATCTCCTGGTGGCTGGACCAATTTCGAAAGAATCTAGATTTGTAGAAAATTAAATTCTAAGAACTTTTCTAGAAAGCGACATTTCTCTACGAATGATAAAAAAAAAGTTACATGGGAAAAATTAATCGAAATTGTACATAACGCTAAATCGAACTAACGAATGGATTGTGTCGTATGAAAATTTAAAACTAAAAAAATAGTACTTCCATTCATGATATCAACATGAAATTTTGAATGCAGCTTGATATTGAGGTTAATAAAAGCGGAGAATTCTAAAATCTTAACTATTATAGTCAGAATAGAAACTCATCTCCTGGTGGCTGGACCAATTTCGAAAGAATCTAGATTTGTAGAAAATTAAATTCTAAGAACTTTTCTAGAAAGCGACATTTCTCTACGAATGATAAAAAAAAAGTTACATGGGAAAAATTAATCGAAATTGTACATAACGCTAAATCGAACTAACGAATGGATTGTGTCGTATGAAAATTTAAAACTAAAAAAAATAGTACTTCCATTCATGATATCAACATGAAATTTTGAATGCAGCTTGATATTGAGGTTAATAAAAGCGGAGAATTCTAAAATCTTAACTATTATAGTCAGAATAGAAACTCATCTCCTGGTGGCTGGACCAATTTCGAAAGAATCTAGATTTGTAGAAAATTAAATTCTAAGAACTTTTCTAGAAAGCGACATTTCTCTACGAATGATAAAAAAAAAGTTACATGGGAAAAATTAATCGAAATTGTACATAACGCTAAATCGAACTAACGAATGGATTGTGTCGTATGAAAATTTAAAACTAAAAAAAATAGTACTTCCATTCATGATATCAACATGAAATTTTGAATGCAGCTTGATATTGAGGTTAATAAAAGCGGAGAATTCTAAAATCTTAACTATTATAGTCAGAATAGAAACTCATCTCCTGGTGGCTGGACCAATTTCGAAAGAATCTAGATTTGTAGAAAATTAAATTCTAAGAACTTTTCTAGAATGCGACATTTCTCTACGAATGATAAAAAAAAAGTTACATGGGAAAAATTAATCGAAATTGTACATAACGCTAAATCGAACTAACGAATGGATTGTGTCGTATGAAAATTTAAAACTAAAAAAAATAGTACTTCCATTCATGATATCAACATGAAATTTTGAATGCAGCTTGATATTGAGGTTAATAAAAGCGGAGAATTCTAAAATCTTAACTATTATAGTCAGAATAGAAACTCATCTCCTGGTGGCTGGACCAATTTCGAAAGAATCTAGATTTGTAGAAAATTAAATTCTAAGAACTTTTCTAGAAAGCGACATTTCTCTACGAATGATAAAAAAAAAGTTACATGGGAAAAATTAATCGAAATTGTACATAACGCTAAATCGAACTAACGAATGGATTGTGTCGTATGAAAATTTAAAACTAAAAAAAATAGTACTTCCATTCATGATATCAACATGAAATTTTGAATGCAGCTTGATATTGAGGTTAATAAAAGCGGAGAATTCTAAAATCTTAACTATTATAGTCAGAATAGAAACTCATCTCCTGGTGGCTGGACCAATTTCGAAAGAATCTAGATTTGTAGAAAATTAAATTCTAAGAACTTTTCTAGAAAGCGACATTTCTCTACGAATGATAAAAAAAAAGTTACATGGGAAAAATTAATCGAAATTGTACATAACGCTAAATCGAACTAACGAATGGATTGTGTCGTATGAAAATTTAAAACTAAAAAAATAGTACTTCCATTCATGATATCAACATGAAATTTTGAATGCAGCTTGATATTGAGGTTAATAAAAGCGGAGAATTCTAAAATCTTAACTATTATAGTCGGAATAGAAACTCATCTCCTGGTGGCTGGACCAATTTCGAAAGAATCTAGATTTGTAGAAAATTAAATTCTAAGAACTTTTCTAGAATGCGACATTTCTCTACGAATGATAAAAAAAAAGTTACATGGGAAAAATTAATCGAAATTGTACATAACGCTAAATCGAACTAACGAATGGATTGTGTCGTATGAAAATTTAAAACTAAAAAAAATAGTACTTCCATTCATGATATCAACATGAAATTTTGAATGCAGCTTGATATTGAGGTTAATAAAAGCGGAGAATTCTAAAATCTTAACTATTATAGTCAGAATAGAAACTCATCTCCTGGTGGCTGGACCAATTTCGAAAGAATCTAGATTTGTAGAAAATTAAATTCTAAGAACTTTTCTAGAAAGCGACATTTCTCTACGAATGATAAAAAAAAAGTTACATGGGAAAAATTAATCGAAATTGTACATAACGCTAAATCGAACTAACGAATGGATTGTGTCGTATGAAAATTTAAAACTAAAAAAAATAGTACTTCCATTCATGATATCAACATGAAATTTTGAATACAGCTTGATATTGAGGTTAATAAAAGCGGAGAATTCTAAAATCTTAACTATTATAGTCGGAATAGAAACTCATCTCCTGGTGGCTGGACCAATTTCGAAAGAATCTAGATTTGTAGAAAATTAAATTCTAAGAACTTTTCTAGAATGCGACATTTCTCTACGAATGATAAAAAAAAAGTTACATGGGAAAAATTAATCGAAATTGTACATAACGCTAAATCGAACTAACGAATGGATTGTGTCGTATGAAAATTTAAAACTAAAAAAAATAGTACTTCCATTCATGATATCAACATGAAATTTTGAATGCAGCTTGATATTGAGGTTAATAAAAGCGGAGAATTCTAAAATCTTAACTATTATAGTCAGAATAGAAACTCATCTCCTGGTGGCTGGACCAATTTCGAAAGAATCTAGATTTGTAGAAAATTAAATTCTAAGAACTTTTCTAGAAAGCGACATTTCTCTACGAATGATAAAAAAAAAAGTTACATGGGAAAAATTAATCGAAATTGTACATAACGCTAAATCGAACTAACGAATGGATTGTGTCGTATGAAAATTTAAAACTAAAAAAATAGTACTTCCATTCATGATATCAACATGAAATTTTGAATGCAGCTTGATATTGAGGTTAATAAAAGCGGAGAATTCTAAAATCTTAACTATTATAGTCAGAATAGAAACTCATCTCCTGGTGGCTGGACCAATTTCGAAAGAATCTAGATTTGTAGAAAATTAAATTCTAAGAACTTTTCTAGAAAGCGACATTTCTCTACGAATGATAAAAAAAAAGTTACATGGGAAAAATTAATCGAAATTGTACATAACGCTAAATCGAACTAACGAATGGATTGTGTCGTATGAAAATTTAAAACTAAAAAAAATAGTACTTCCATTCATGATATCAACATGAAATTTTGAATGCAGCTTGATATTGAGGTTAATAAAAGCGGAGAATTCTAAAATCTTAACTATTATAGTCAGAATAGAAACTCATCTCCTGGTGGCTGGACCAATTTCGAAAGAATCTAGATTTGTAGAAAATTAAATTCTAAGAACTTTTCTAGAATGCGACATTTCTCTACGAATGATAAAAAAAAAGTTACATGGGAAAAATTAATCGAAATTGTACATAACGCTAAATCGAACTAACGAATGGATTGTGTCGTATGAAAATTTAAAACTAAAAAAAATAGTACTTCCATTCATGATATCAACATGAAATTTTGAATGCAGCTTGATATTGAGGTTAATAAAAGCGGAGAATTCTAAAATCTTAACTATTATAGTCAGAATAGAAACTCATCTCCTGGTGGCTGGACCAATTTCGAAAGAATCTAGATTTGTAGAAAATTAAATTCTAAGAACTTTTCTAGAAAGCGCCATTTCTCTACGAATGATAAAAAAAAAGTTACATGGGAAAAATTAATCGAAATTGTACATAACGCTAAATCGAACTAACGAATGGATTGTGTCGTATGAAAATTTAAAACTAAAAAAAATAGTACTTCCATTCATGATATCAACATGAAATTTTGAATGCAGCTTGATATTGAGGTTAATAAAAGCGGAGAATTCTAAAATCTTAACTATTATAGTCAGAATAGAAACTCATCTCCTGGTGGCTGGACCAATTTCGAAAGAATCTAGATTTGTAGAAAATTAAATTCTAAGAACTTTTCTAGAAAGCGACATTTCTCTACGAATGATAAAAAAAAAGTTACATGGGAAAAATTAATCGAAATTGTACATAACGCTAAATCGAACTAACGAATGGATTGTGTCGTATGAAAATTTAAAACTAAAAAAATAGTACTTCCATTCATGATATCAACATGAAATTTTGAATGCAGCTTGATATTGAGGTTAATAAAAGCGGAGAATTCTAAAATCTTAACTATTATAGTCGGAATAGAAACTCATCTCCTGGTGGCTGGACCAATTTCGAAAGAATCTAGATTTGTAGAAAATTAAATTCTAAGAACTTTTCTAGAATGCGACATTTCTCTACGAATGATAAAAAAAAAGTTACATGGGAAAAATTAATCGAAATTGTACATAACGCTAAATCGAACTAACGAATGGATTGTGTCGTATGAAAATTTAAAACTAAAAAAAATAGTACTTCCATTCATGATATCAACATGAAATTTTGAATGCAGCTTGATATTGAGGTTAATAAAAGCGGAGAATTCTAAAATCTTAACTATTATAGTCAGAATAGAAACTCATCTCCTGGTGGCTGGACCAATTTCGAAAGAATCTAGATTTGTAGAAAATTAAATTCTAAGAACTTTTCTAGAAAGCGACATTTCTCTACGAATGATAAAAAAAAAGTTACATGGGAAAAATTAATCGAAATTGTACATAACGCTAAATCGAACTAACGAATGGATTGTGTCGTATGAAAATTTAAAACTAAAAAAAATAGTACTTCCATTCATGATATCAACATGAAATTTTGAATACAGCTTGATATTGAGGTTAATAAAAGCGGAGAATTCTAAAATCTTAACTATTATAGTCGGAATAGAAACTCATCTCCTGGTGGCTGGACCAATTTCGAAAGAATCTAGATTTGTAGAAAATTAAATTCTAAGAACTTTTCTAGAATGCGACATTTCTCTACGAATGATAAAAAAAAAGTTACATGGGAAAAATTAATCGAAATTGTACATAACGCTAAATCGAACTAACGAATGGATTGTGTCGTATGAAAATTTAAAACTAAAAAAAATAGTACTTCCATTCATGATATCAACATGAAATTTTGAATGCAGCTTGATATTGAGGTTAATAAAAGCGGAGAATTCTAAAATCTTAACTATTATAGTCAGAATAGAAACTCATCTCCTGGTGGCTGGACCAATTTCGAAAGAATCTAGATTTGTAGAAAATTAAATTCTAAGAACTTTTCTAGAAAGCGACATTTCTCTACGAATGATAAAAAAAAAGTTACATGGGAAAAATTAATCGAAATTGTACATAACGCTAAATCGAACTAACGAATGGATTGTGTCGTATGAAAATTTAAAACTAAAAAAATAGTACTTCCATTCATGATATCAACATGAAATTTTGAATGCAGCTTGATATTGAGGTTAATAAAAGCGGAGAATTCTAAAATCTTAACTATTATAGTCAGAATAGAAACTCATCTCCTGGTGGCTGGACCAATTTCGAAAGAATCTAGATTTGTAGAAAATTAAATTCTAAGAACTTTTCTAGAAAGCGACATTTCTCTACGAATGATAAAAAAAAAGTTACATGGGAAAAATTAATCGAAATTGTACATAACGCTAAATCGAACTAACGAATGGATTGTGTCGTATGAAAATTTAAAACTAAAAAAAATAGTACTTCCATTCATGATATCAACATGAAATTTTGAATGCAGCTTGATATTGAGGTTAATAAAAGCGGAGAATTCTAAAATCTTAACTATTATAGTCAGAATAGAAACTCATCTCCTGGTGGCTGGACCAATTTCGAAAGAATCTAGATTTGTAGAAAATTAAATTCTAAGAACTTTTCTAGAATGCGACATTTCTCTACGAATGATAAAAAAAAAGTTACATGGGAAAAATTAATCGAAATTGTACATAACGCTAAATCGAACTAACGAATGGATTGTGTCGTATGAAAATTTAAAACTAAAAAAAATAGTACTTCCATTCATGATATCAACATGAAATTTTGAATGCAGCTTGATATTGAGGTTAATAAAAGCGGAGAATTCTAAAATCTTAACTATTATAGTCAGAATAGAAACTCATCTCCTGGTGGCTGGACCAATTTCGAAAGAATCTAGATTTGTAGAAAATTAAATTCTAAGAACTTTTCTAGAAAGCGCCATTTCTCTACGAATGATAAAAAAAAAGTTACATGGGAAAAATTAATCGAAATTGTACATAACGCTAAATCGAACTAACGAATGGATTGTGTCGTATGAAAATTTAAAACTAAAAAAAATAGTACTTCCATTCATGATATCAACATGAAATTTTGAATGCAGCTTGATATTGAGGTTAATAAAAGCGGAGAATTCTAAAATCTTAACTATTATAGTCAGAATAGAAACTCATCTCCTGGTGGCTGGACCAATTTCGAAAGAATCTAGATTTGTAGAAAATTAAATTCTAAGAACTTTTCTAGAAAGCGACATTTCTCTACGAATGATAAAAAAAAAGTTACATGGGAAAAATTAATCGAAATTGTACATAACGCTAAATCGAACTAACGAATGGATTGTGTCGTATGAAAATTTAAAACTAAAAAAATAGTACTTCCATTCATGATATCAACATGAAATTTTGAATGCAGCTTGATATTGAGGTTAATAAAAGCGGAGAATTCTAAAATCTTAACTATTATAGTCAGAATAGAAACTCATCTCCTGGTGGCTGGACCAATTTCGAAAGAATCTAGATTTGTAGAAAATTAAATTCTAAGAACTTTTCTAGAAAGCGACATTTCTCTACGAATGATAAAAAAAAAGTTACATGGGAAAAATTAATCGAAATTGTACATAACGCTAAATCGAACTAACGAATGGATTGTGTCGTATGAAAATTTAAAACTAAAAAAAATAGTACTTCCATTCATGATATCAACATGAAATTTTGAATGCAGCTTGATATTGAGGTTAATAAAAGCGGAGAATTCTAAAATCTTAACTATTATAGTCAGAATAGAAACTCATCTCCTGGTGGCTGGACCAATTTCGAAAGAATCTAGATTTGTAGAAAATTAAATTCTAAGAACTTTTCTAGAAAGCGACATTTCTCTACGAATGATAAAAAAAAAGTTACATGGGAAAAATTAATCGAAATTGTACATAACGCTAAATCGAACTAACGAATGGATTGTGTCGTATGAAAATTTAAAACTAAAAAAAATAGTACTTCCATTCATGATATCAACATGAAATTTTGAATGCAGCTTGATATTGAGGTTAATAAAAGCGGAGAATTCTAAAATCTTAACTATTATAGTCAGAATAGAAACTCATCTCCTGGTGGCTGGACCAATTTCGAAAGAATCTAGATTTGTAGAAAATTAAATTCTAAGAACTTTTCTAGAAAGCGACATTTCTCTACGAATGATAAAAAAAAAGTTACATGGGAAAAATTAATCGAAATTGTACATAACGCTAAATCGAACTAACGAATGGATTGTGTCGTATGAAAATTTAAAACTAAAAAAAATAGTACTTCCATTCATGATATCAACATGAAATTTTGAATGCAGCTTGATATTGAGGTTAATAAAAGCGGAGAATTCTAAAATCTTAACTATTATAGTCAGAATAGAAACTCATCTCCTGGTGGCTGGACCAATTTCGAAAGAATCTAGATTTGTAGAAAATTAAATTCTAAGAACTTTTCTAGAAAGCGACATTTCTCTACGAATGATAAAAAAAAAGTTACATGGGAAAAATTAATCGAAATTGTACATAACGCTAAATCGAACTAACGAATGGATTGTGTCGTATGAAAATTTAAAACTAAAAAAAATAGTACTTCCATTCATGATATCAACATGAAATTTTGAATGCAGCTTGATATTGAGGTTAATAAAAGCGGAGAATTCTAAAATCTTAACTATTATAGTCGGAATAGAAACTCATCTCCTGGTGGCTGGACCAATTTCGAAAGAATCTAGATTTGTAGAAAATTAAATTCTAAGAACTTTTCTAGAATGCGACATTTCTCTACGAATGATAAAAAAAAAGTTACATGGGAAAAATTAATCGAAATTGTACATAACGCTAAATCGAACTAACGAATGGATTGTGTCGTATGAAAATTTAAAACTAAAAAAAATAGTACTTCCATTCATGATATCAACATGAAATTTTGAATGCAGCTTGATATTGAGGTTAATAAAAGCGGAGAATTCTAAAATCTTAACTATTATAGTCAGAATAGAAACTCATCTCCTGGTGGCTGGACCAATTTCGAAAGAATCTAGATTTGTAGAAAATTAAATTCTAAGAACTTTTCTAGAAAGCGACATTTCTCTACGAATGATAAAAAAAAAGTTACATGGGAAAAATTAATCGAAATTGTACATAACGCTAAATCGAACTAACGAATGGATTGTGTCGTATGAAAATTTAAAACTAAAAAAAATAGTACTTCCATTCATGATATCAACATGAAATTTTGAATACAGCTTGATATTGAGGTTAATAAAAGCGGAGAATTCTAAAATCTTAACTATTATAGTCGGAATAGAAACTCATCTCCTGGTGGCTGGACCAATTTCGAAAGAATCTAGATTTGTAGAAAATTAAATTCTAAGAACTTTTCTAGAATGCGACATTTCTCTACGAATGATAAAAAAAAAGTTACATGGGAAAAATTAATCGAAATTGTACATAACGCTAAATCGAACTAACGAATGGATTGTGTCGTATGAAAATTTAAAACTAAAAAAAATAGTACTTCCATTCATGATATCAACATGAAATTTTGAATGCAGCTTGATATTGAGGTTAATAAAAGCGGAGAATTCTAAAATCTTAACTATTATAGTCAGAATAGAAACTCATCTCCTGGTGGCTGGACCAATTTCGAAAGAATCTAGATTTGTAGAAAATTAAATTCTAAGAACTTTTCTAGAAAGCGACATTTCTCTACGAATGATAAAAAAAAAGTTACATGGGAAAAATTAATCGAAATTGTACATAACGCTAAATCGAACTAACGAATGGATTGTGTCGTATGAAAATTTAAAACTAAAAAAAATAGTACTTCCATTCATGATATCAACATGAAATTTTGAATGCAGCTTGATATTGAGGTTAATAAAAGCGGAGAATTCTAAAATCTTAACTATTATAGTCAGAATAGAAACTCATCTCCTGGTGGCTGGACCAATTTCGAAAGAATCTAGATTTGTAGAAAATTAAATTCTAAGAACTTTTCTAGAAAGCGCCATTTCTCTACGAATGATAAAAAAAAAGTTACATGGGAAAAATTAATCGAAATTGTACATAACGCTAAATCGAACTAACGAATGGATTGTGTCGTATGAAAATTTAAAACTAAAAAAAATAGTACTTCCATTCATGATATCAACATGAAATTTTGAATGCAGCTTGATATTGAGGTTAATAAAAGCGGAGAATTCTAAAATCTTAACTATTATAGTCAGAATAGAAACTCATCTCCTGGTGGCTGGACCAATTTCGAAAGAATCTAGATTTGTAGAAAATTAAATTCTAAGAACTTTTCTAGAAAGCGACATTTCTCTACGAATGATAAAAAAAAAGTTACATGGGAAAAATTAATCGAAATTGTACATAACGCTAAATCGAACTAACGAATGGATTGTGTCGTATGAAAATTTAAAACTAAAAAAATAGTACTTCCATTCATGATATCAACATGAAATTTTGAATGCAGCTTGATATTGAGGTTAATAAAAGCGGAGAATTCTAAAATCTTAACTATTATAGTCAGAATAGAAACTCATCTCCTGGTGGCTGGACCAATTTCGAAAGAATCTAGATTTGTAGAAAATTAAATTCTAAGAACTTTTCTAGAAAGCGACATTTCTCTACGAATGATAAAAAAAAAGTTACATGGGAAAAATTAATCGAAATTGTACATAACGCTAAATCGAACTAACGAATGGATTGTGTCGTATGAAAATTTAAAACTAAAAAAAATAGTACTTCCATTCATGATATCAACATGAAATTTTGAATACAGCTTGATATTGAGGTTAATAAAAGCGGAGAATTCTAAAATCTTAACTATTATAGTCGGAATAGAAACTCATCTCCTGGTGGCTGGACCAATTTCGAAAGAATCTAGATTTGTAGAAAATTAAATTCTAAGAACTTTTCTAGAATGCGACATTTCTCTACGAATGATAAAAAAAAAGTTACATGGGAAAAATTAATCGAAATTGTACATAACGCTAAATCGAACTAACGAATGGATTGTGTCGTATGAAAATTTAAAACTAAAAAAAATAGTACTTCCATTCATGATATCAACATGAAATTTTGAATGCAGCTTGATATTGAGGTTAATAAAAGCGGAGAATTCTAAAATCTTAACTATTATAGTCAGAATAGAAACTCATCTCCTGGTGGCTGGACCAATTTCGAAAGAATCTAGATTTGTAGAAAATTAAATTCTAAGAACTTTTCTAGAAAGCGACATTTCTCTACGAATGATAAAAAAAAAGTTACATGGGAAAAATTAATCGAAATTGTACATAACGCTAAATCGAACTAACGAATGGATTGTGTCGTATGAAAATTTAAAACTAAAAAAAATAGTACTTCCATTCATGATATCAACATGAAATTTTGAATGCAGCTTGATATTGAGGTTAATAAAAGCGGAGAATTCTAAAATCTTAACTATTATAGTCAGAATAGAAACTCATCTCCTGGTGGCTGGACCAATTTCGAAAGAATCTAGATTTGTAGAAAATTAAATTCTAAGAACTTTTCTAGAAAGCGCCATTTCTCTACGAATGATAAAAAAAAAGTTACATGGGAAAAATTAATCGAAATTGTACATAACGCTAAATCGAACTAACGAATGGATTGTGTCGTATGAAAATTTAAAACTAAAAAAAATAGTACTTCCATTCATGATATCAACATGAAATTTTGAATGCAGCTTGATATTGAGGTTAATAAAAGCGGAGAATTCTAAAATCTTAACTATTATAGTCAGAATAGAAACTCATCTCCTGGTGGCTGGACCAATTTCGAAAGAATCTAGATTTGTAGAAAATTAAATTCTAAGAACTTTTCTAGAAAGCGACATTTCTCTACGAATGATAAAAAAAAAGTTACATGGGAAAAATTAATCGAAATTGTACATAACGCTAAATCGAACTAACGAATGGATTGTGTCGTATGAAAATTTAAAACTAAAAAAATAGTACTTCCATTCATGATATCAACATGAAATTTTGAATGCAGCTTGATATTGAGGTTAATAAAAGCGGAGAATTCTAAAATCTTAACTATTATAGTCAGAATAGAAACTCATCTCCTGGTGGCTGGACCAATTTCGAAAGAATCTAGATTTGTAGAAAATTAAATTCTAAGAACTTTTCTAGAAAGCGACATTTCTCTACGAATGATAAAAAAAAAGTTACATGGGAAAAATTAATCGAAATTGTACATAACGCTAAATCGAACTAACGAATGGATTGTGTCGTATGAAAATTTAAAACTAAAAAAAATAGTACTTCCATTCATGATATCAACATGAAATTTTGAATGCAGCTTGATATTGAGGTTAATAAAAGCGGAGAATTCTAAAATCTTAACTATTATAGTCAGAATAGAAACTCATCTCCTGGTGGCTGGACCAATTTCGAAAGAATCTAGATTTGTAGAAAATTAAATTCTAAGAACTTTTCTAGAAAGCGACATTTCTCTACGAATGATAAAAAAAAAGTTACATGGGAAAAATTAATCGAAATTGTACATAACGCTAAATCGAACTAACGAATGGATTGTGTCGTATGAAAATTTAAAACTAAAAAAAATAGTACTTCCATTCATGATATCAACATGAAATTTTGAATGCAGCTTGATATTGAGGTTAATAAAAGCGGAGAATTCTAAAATCTTAACTATTATAGTCAGAATAGAAACTCATCTCCTGGTGGCTGGACCAATTTCGAAAGAATCTAGATTTGTAGAAAATTAAATTCTAAGAACTTTTCTAGAATGCGACATTTCTCTACGAATGATAAAAAAAAAGTTACATGGGAAAAATTAATCGAAATTGTACATAACGCTAAATCGAACTAACGAATGGATTGTGTCGTATGAAAATTTAAAACTAAAAAAAATAGTACTTCCATTCATGATATCAACATGAAATTTTGAATGCAGCTTGATATTGAGGTTAATAAAAGCGGAGAATTCTAAAATCTTAACTATTATAGTCGGAATAGAAACTCATCTCCTGGTGGCTGGACCAATTTCGAAAGAATCTAGATTTGTAGAAAATTAAATTCTAAGAACTTTTCTAGAATGCGACATTTCTCTACGAATGATAAAAAAAAAGTTACATGGGAAAAATTAATCGAAATTGTACATAACGCTAAATCGAACTAACGAATGGATTGTGTCGTATGAAAATTTAAAACTAAAAAAAATAGTACTTCCATTCATGATATCAACATGAAATTTTGAATGCAGCTTGATATTGAGGTTAATAAAAGCGGAGAATTCTAAAATCTTAACTATTATAGTCAGAATAGAAACTCATCTCCTGGTGGCTGGACCAATTTCGAAAGAATCTAGATTTGTAGAAAATTAAATTCTAAGAACTTTTCTAGAAAGCGACATTTCTCTACGAATGATAAAAAAAAAGTTACATGGGAAAAATTAATCGAAATTGTACATAACGCTAAATCGAACTAACGAATGGATTGTGTCGTATGAAAATTTAAAACTAAAAAAAATAGTACTTCCATTCATGATATCAACATGAAATTTTGAATACAGCTTGATATTGAGGTTAATAAAAGCGGAGAATTCTAAAATCTTAACTATTATAGTCGGAATAGAAACTCATCTCCTGGTGGCTGGACCAATTTCGAAAGAATCTAGATTTGTAGAAAATTAAATTCTAAGAACTTTTCTAGAATGCGACATTTCTCTACGAATGATAAAAAAAAAGTTACATGGGAAAAATTAATCGAAATTGTACATAACGCTAAATCGAACTAACGAATGGATTGTGTCGTATGAAAATTTAAAACTAAAAAAATAGTACTTCCATTCATGATATCAACATGAAATTTTGAATGCAGCTTGATATTGAGGTTAATAAAAGCGGAGAATTCTAAAATCTTAACTATTATAGTCAGAATAGAAACTCATCTCCTGGTGGCTGGACCAATTTCGAAAGAATCTAGATTTGTAGAAAATTAAATTCTAAGAACTTTTCTAGAAAGCGACATTTCTCTACGAATGATAAAAAAAAAGTTACATGGGAAAAATTAATCGAAATTGTACATAACGCTAAATCGAACTAACGAATGGATTGTGTCGTATGAAAATTTAAAACTAAAAAAATTAGTACTTCCATTCATGATATCAACATGAAATTTTGAATGCAGCTTGATATTGAGGTTAATAAAAGCGGAGAATTCTAAAATCTTAACTATTATAGTCGGAATAGAAACTCATCTCCTGGTGGCTGGACCAATTTCGAAAGAATCTAGATTTGTAGAAAATTAAATTCTAAGAACTTTTCTAGAATGCGACATTTCTCTACGAATGATAAAAAAAAAGTTACATGGGAAAAATTAATCGAAATTGTACATAACGCTAAATCGAACTAACGAATGGATTGTGTCGTATGAAAATTTAAAACTAAAAAAAATAGTACTTCCATTCATGATATCAACATGAAATTTTGAATGCAGCTTGATATTGAGGTTAATAAAAGCGGAGAATTCTAAAATCTTAACTATTATAGTCAGAATAGAAACTTATCTCCTGGTGGCTGGACCAATTTCGAAAGAATCTAGATTTGTAGAAAATTAAATTCTAAGAACTTTTCTAGAATGCGACATTTCTCTACGAATGATAAAAAAAAAGTTACATGGGAAAAATTAATCGAAATTGTACATAACGCTAAATCGAACTAACGAATGGATTGTGTCGTATGAAAATTTAAAACTAAAAAAAATAGTACTTCCATTCATGATATCAACATGAAATTTTGAATGCAGCTTGATATTGAGGTTAATAAAAGCGGAGAATTCTAAAATCTTAACTATTATAGTCAGAATAGAAACTCATCTCCTGGTGGCTGGACCAATTTCGAAAGAATCTAGATTTGTAGAAAATTAAATTCTAAGAACTTTTCTAGAAAGCGACATTTCTCTACGAATGATAAAAAAAAAGTTACATGGGAAAAATTAATCGAAATTGTACATAACGCTAAATCGAACTAACGAATGGATTGTGTCGTATGAAAATTTAAAACTAAAAAAAATAGTACTTCCATTCATGATATCAACATGAAATTTTGAATGCAGCTTGATATTGAGGTTAATAAAAGCGGAGAATTCTAAAATCTTAACTATTATAGTCAGAATAGAAACTCATCTCCTGGTGGCTGGACCAATTTCGAAAGAATCTAGATTTGTAGAAAATTAAATTCTAAGAACTTTTCTAGAAAGCGACATTTCTCTACGAATGATAAAAAAAAAGTTACATGGGAAAAATTAATCGAAATTGTACATAACGCTAAATCGAACTAACGAATGGATTGTGTCGTATGAAAATTTAAAACTAAAAAAATTAGTACTTCCATTCATGATATCAACATGAAATTTTGAATGCAGCTTGATATTGAGGTTAATAAAAGCGGAGAATTCTAAAATCTTAACTATTATAGTCGGAATAGAAACTCATCTCCTGGTGGCTGGACCAATTTCGAAAGAATCTAGATTTGTAGAAAATTAAATTCTAAGAACTTTTCTAGAATGCGACATTTCTCTACGAATGATAAAAAAAAAGTTACATGGGAAAAATTAATCGAAATTGTACATAACGCTAAATCGAACTAACGAATGGATTGTGTCGTATGAAAATTTAAAACTAAAAAAAATAGTACTTCCATTCATGATATCAACATGAAATTTTGAATGCAGCTTGATATTGAGGTTAATAAAAGCGGAGAATTCTAAAATCTTAACTATTATAGTCAGAATAGAAACTCATCTCCTGGTGGCTGGACCAATTTCGAAAGAATCTAGATTTGTAGAAAATTAAATTCTAAGAACTTTTCTAGAATGCGACATTTCTCTACGAATGATAAAAAAAAAGTTACATGGGAAAAATTAATCGAAATTGTACATAACGCTAAATCGAACTAACGAATGGATTGTGTCGTATGAAAATTTAAAACTAAAAAAATTAGTACTTCCATTCATGATATCAACATGAAATTTTGAATGCAGCTTGATATTGAGGTTAATAAAAGCGGAGAATTCTAAAATCTTAACTATTATAGTCGGAATAGAAACTCATCTCCTGGTGGCTGGACCAATTTCGAAAGAATCTAGATTTGTAGAAAATTAAATTCTAAGAACTTTTCTAGAATGCGACATTTCTCTACGAATGATAAAAAAAAAGTTACATGGGAAAAATTAATCGAAATTGTACATAACGCTAAATCGAACTAACGAATGGATTGTGTCGTATGAAAATTTAAAACTAAAAAAAATAGTACTTCCATTCATGATATCAACATGAAATTTTGAATGCAGCTTGATATTGAGGTTAATAAAAGCGGAGAATTCTAAAATCTTAACTATTATAGTCAGAATAGAAACTCATCTCCTGGTGGCTGGACCAATTTCGAAAGAATCTAGATTTGTAGAAAATTAAATTCTAAGAACTTTTCTAGAATGCGACATTTCTCTACGAATGATAAAAAAAAAGTTACATGGGAAAAATTAATCGAAATTGTACATAACGCTAAATCGAACTAACGAATGGATTGTGTCGTATGAAAATTTAAAACTAAAAAAATTAGTACTTCCATTCATGATATCAACATGAAATTTTGAATGCAGCTTGATATTGAGGTTAATAAAAGCGGAGAATTCTAAAATCTTAACTATTATAGTCGGAATAGAAACTCATCTCCTGGTGGCTGGACCAATTTCGAAAGAATCTAGATTTGTAGAAAATTAAATTCTAAGAACTTTTCTAGAATGCGACATTTCTCTACGAATGATAAAAAAAAAGTTACATGGGAAAAATTAATCGAAATTGTACATAACGCTAAATCGAACTAACGAATGGATTGTGTCGTATGAAAATTTAAAACTAAAAAAAATAGTACTTCCATTCATGATATCAACATGAAATTTTGAATGCAGCTTGATATTGAGGTTAATAAAAGCGGAGAATTCTAAAATCTTAACTATTATAGTTGGAATAGAAACTCATCTCCTGGTGGCTGGACCAATTTCGAAAGAATCTAGATTTGTAGAAAATTAAATTCTAAGAACTTTTCTAGAATGCGACATTTCTCTACGAATGATAAAAAAAAAGTTACATGGGAAAAATTAATCGAAATTGTACATAACGCTAAATCGAACTAACGAATGGATTGTGTCGTATGAAAATTTAAAACTAAAAAAAATAGTACTTCCATTCATGATATCAACATGAAATTTTGAATACAGCTTGATATTGAGGTTAATAAAAGCGGAGAATTCTAAAATCTTAACTATTATAGTCAGAATAGAAACTCATCTCCTGGTGGCTGGACCAATTTCGAAAGAATCTAGATTTGTAGAAAATTAAATTCTAAGAACTTTTCTAGAATGCGACATTTCTCTACGAATGATAAAAAAAAAGTTACATGGGAAAAATTAATCGAAATTGTACATAACGCTAAATCGAACTAACGAATGGATTGTGTCGTATGAAAATTTAAAACTAAAAAAATTAGTACTTCCATTCATGATATCAACATGAAATTTTGAATGCAGCTTGATATTGAGGTTAATAAAAGCGGAGAATTCTAAAATCTTAACTATTATAGTCGGAATAGAAACTCATCTCCTGGTGGCTGGACCAATTTCGAAAGAATCTAGATTTGTAGAAAATTAAATTCTAAGAACTTTTCTAGAATGCGACATTTCTCTACGAATGATAAAAAAAAAGTTACATGGGAAAAATTAATCGAAATTGTACATAACGCTAAATCGAACTAACGAATGGATTGTGTCGTATGAAAATTTAAAACTAAAAAAAATAGTACTTCCATTCATGATATCAACATGAAATTTTGAATGCAGCTTGATATTGAGGTTAATAAAAGCGGAGAATTCTAAAATCTTAACTATTATAGTTGGAATAGAAACTCATCTCCTGGTGGCTGGACCAATTTCGAAAGAATCTAGATTTGTAGAAAATTAAATTCTAAGAACTTTTCTAGAATGCGACATTTCTCTACGAATGATAAAAAAAAAGTTACATGGGAAAAATTAATCGAAATTGTACATAACGCTAAATCGAACTAACGAATGGATTGTGTCGTATGAAAATTTAAAACTAAAAAAAATAGTACTTCCATTCATGATATCAACATGAAATTTTGAATGCAGCTTGATATTGAGGTTAATAAAAGCGGAGAATTCTAAAATCTTAACTATTATAGTTGGAATAGAAACTCATCTCCTGGTGGCTGGACCAATTTCGAAAGAATCTAGATTTGTAGAAAATTAAATTCTAAGAACTTTTCTAGAATGCGACATTTCTCTACGAATGATAAAAAAAAAGTTACATGGGAAAAATTAATCGAAATTGTACATAACGCTAAATCGAACTAACGAATGGATTGTGTCGTATGAAAATTTAAAACTAAAAAAAATAGTACTTCCATTCATGATATCAACATGAAATTTTGAATGCAGCTTGATATTGAGGTTAATAAAAGCGGAGAATTCTAAAATCTTAACTATTATAGTCAGAATAGAAACTTATCTCCTGGTGGCTGGACCAATTTCGAAAGAATCTAGATTTGTAGAAAATTAAATTCTAAGAACTTTTCTAGAATGCGACATTTCTCTACGAATGATAAAAAAAAAGTTACATGGGAAAAATTAATCGAAATTGTACATAACGCTAAATCGAACTAACGAATGGATTGTGTCGTATGAAAATTTAAAACTAAAAAAAATAGTACTTCCATTCATGATATCAACATGAAATTTTGAATGCAGCTTGATATTGAGGTTAATAAAAGCGGAGAATTCTAAAATCTTAACTATTATAGTCAGAATAGAAACTCATCTCCTGGTGGCTGGACCAATTTCGAAAGAATCTAGATTTGTAGAAAATTAAATTCTAAGAACTTTTCTAGAAAGCGACATTTCTCTACGAATGATAAAAAAAAAGTTACATGGGAAAAATTAATCGAAATTGTACATAACGCTAAATCGAACTAACGAATGGATTGTGTCGTATGAAAATTTAAAACTAAAAAAATTAGTACTTCCATTCATGATATCAACATGAAATTTTGAATGCAGCTTGATATTGAGGTTAATAAAAGCGGAGAATTCTAAAATCTTAACTATTATAGTCAGAATAGAAACTCATCTCCTGGTGGCTGGACCAATTTCGAAAGAATCTAGATTTGTAGAAAATTAAATTCTAAGAACTTTTCTAGAATGCGACATTTCTCTACGAATGATAAAAAAAAAGTTACATGGGAAAAATTAATCGAAATTGTACATAACGCTAAATCGAACTAACGAATGGATTGTGTCGTATGAAAATTTAAAACTAAAAAAAATAGTACTTCCATTCATGATATCAACATGAAATTTTGAATGCAGCTTGATATTGAGGTTAATAAAAGCGGAGAATTCTAAAATCTTAACTATTATAGTCAGAATAGAAACTCATCTCCTGGTGGCTGGACCAATTTCGAAAGAATCTAGATTTGTAGAAAATTAAATTCTAAGAACTTTTCTAGAAAGCGACATTTCTCTACGAATGATAAAAAAAAAGTTACATGGGAAAAATTAATCAAAATTGTACATAACGCTAAATCGAACTAACGAATGGATTGTGTCGTATGAAAATTTAAAACTAAAAAAATTAGTACTTCCATTCATGATATCAACATGAAATTTTGAATGCAGCTTGATATTGAGGTTAATAAAAGCGGAGAATTCTAAAATCTTAACTATTATAGTCAGAATAGAAACTCATCTCCTGGTGGCTGGACCAATTTCGAAAGAATCTAGATTTGTAGAAAATTAAATTCTAAGAACTTTTCTAGAATGCGACATTTCTCTACGAATGATAAAAAAAAAGTTACATAGGAAAAATTAATCGAAATTGTACATAACGCTAAATCGAACTAACGAATGGATTGTGTCGTATGAAAATTTAAAACTAAAAAAAATAGTACTTCCATTCATGATATCAACATGAAATTTTGAATGCAGCTTGATATTGAGGTTAATAAAAGCGGAGAATTCTAAAATCTTAACTATTATAGTCAGAATAGAAACTCATCTCCTGGTGGCTGGACCAATTTCGAAAGAATCTAGATTTGTAGAAAATTAAATTCTAAGAACTTTTCTAGAATGCGACATTTCTCTACGAATGATAAAAAAAAAGTTACATGGGAAAAATTAATCGAAATTGTACATAACGCTAAATCGAACTAACGAATGGATTGTGTCGTATGAAAATTTAAAACTAAAAAAAAATAGTACTTCCATTCATGATATCAACATGAAATTTTGAATGCAGCTTGATATTGAGGTTAATAAAAGCGGAGAATTCTAAAATCTTAACTATTATAGTCGGAATAGAAACTCATCTCCTGGTGGCTGGACCAATTTCGAAAGAATCTAGATTTGTAGAAAATTAAATTCTAAGAACTTTTCTAGAATGCGACATTTCTCTACGAATGATAAAAAAAAAGTTACATGGGAAAAATTAATCGAAATTGTACATAACGCTAAATCGAACTAACGAATGGATTGTGTCGTATGAAAATTTAAAACTAAAAAAAATAGTACTTCCATTCATGATATCAACATGAAATTTTGAATGCAGCTTGATATTGAGGTTAATAAAAGCGGAGAATTCTAAAATCTTAACTATTATAGTCAGAATAGAAACTCATCTCCTGGTGGCTGGACCAATTTCGAAAGAATCTAGATTTGTAGAAAATTAAATTCTAAGAACTTTTTTAGAATGCGACATTTCTCTACGAATGATAAAAAAAAAGTTACATGGGAAAAATTAATCGAAATTGTACATAACGCTAAATCGAACTAACGAATGGATTGTGTCGTATGAAAATTTAAAACTAAAAAAAATAGTACTTCCATTCATGATATCAACATGAAATTTTGAATGCAGCTTGATATTGAGGTTAATAAAAGCGGAGAATTCTAAAATCTTAACTATTATAGTCAGAATAGAAACTCATCTCCTGGTGGCTGGACCAATTTCGAAAGAATCTAGATTTGTAGAAAATTAAATTCTAAGAACTTTTCTAGAAAGCGACATTTCTCTACGAATGATAAAAAAAAAGTTACATGGGAAAAATTAATCGAAATTGTACATAACGCTAAATCGAACTAACGAATGGATTGTGTCGTATGAAAATTTAAAACTAAAAAAAATAGTACTTCCATTCATGATATCAACATGAAATTTTGAATGCAGCTTGATATTGAGGTTAATAAAAGCGGAGAATTCTAAAATCTTAACTATTATAGTCAGAATAGAAACTCATCTCCTGGTGGCTGGACCAATTTCGAAAGAATCTAGATTTGTAGAAAATTAAATTCTAAGAACTTTTCTAGAAAGCGACATTTCTCTACGAATGATAAAAAAAAAGTTACATAGGAAAAATTAATCGAAATTGTACATAACGCTAAATCGAACTAACGAATGGATTGTGTCGTATGAAAATTTAAAACTAAAAAAAATAGTACTTCCATTCATGATATCAACATGAAATTTTGAATGCAGCTTGATATTGAGGTTAATAAAAGCGGAGAATTCTAAAATCTTAACTATTATAGTCAGAATAGAAACTCATCTCCTGGTGGCTGGACCAATTTCGAAAGAATCTAGATTTGTAGAAAATTAAATTCTAAGAACTTTTCTAGAATGCGACATTTCTCTACGAATGATAAAAAAAAAGTTACATGGGAAAAATTAATCGAAATTGTACATAACGCTAAATCGAACTAACGAATGGATTGTGTCGTATGAAAATTTAAAACTAAAAAAAATAGTACTTCCATTCATGATATCAACATGAAATTTTGAATGCAGCTTGATATTGAGGTTAATAAAAGCGGAGAATTCTAAAATCTTAACTATTATAGTCGGAATAGAAACTCATCTCCTGGTGGCTGGACCAATTTCGAAAGAATCTAGATTTGTAGAAAATTAAATTCTAAGAACTTTTTTAGAATGCGACATTTCTCTACGAATGATAAAAAAAAAGTTACATGGGAAAAATTAATCGAAATTGTACATAACGCTAAATCGAACTAACGAATGGATTGTGTCGTATGAAAATTTAAAACTAAAAAAATTAGTACTTCCATTCATGATATCAACATGAAATTTTGAATGCAGCTTGATATTGAGGTTAATAAAAGCGGAGAATTCTAAAATCTTAACTATTATAGTCAGAATAGAAACTCATCTCCTGGTGGCTGGACCAATTTCGAAAGAATCTAGATTTGTAGAAAATTAAATTCTAAGAACTTTTCTAGAAAGCGACATTTCTCTACGAATGATAAAAAAAAAGTTACATGGGAAAAATTAATCGAAATTGTACATAACGCTAAATCGAACTAACGAATGGATTGTGTCGTATGAAAATTTAAAACTAAAAAAAATAGTACTTCCATTCATGATATCAACATGAAATTTTGAATGCAGCTTGATATTGAGGTTAATAAAAGCGGAGAATTCTAAAATCTTAACTATTATAGTCAGAATAGAAACTCATCTCCTGGTGGCTGGACCAATTTCGAAAGAATCTAGATTTGTAGAAAATTAAATTCTAAGAACTTTTCTAGAATGCGACATTTCTCTACGAATGATAAAAAAAAAGTTACATGGGAAAAATTAATCGAAATTGTACATAACGCTAAATCGAACTAACGAATGGATTGTGTCGTATGAAAATTTAAAACTAAAAAAAATAGTACTTCCATTCATGATATCAACATGAAATTTTGAATGCAGCTTGATATTGAGGTTAATAAAAGCGGAGAATTCTAAAATCTTAACTATTATAGTCAGAATAGAAACTCATCTCCTGGTGGCTGGACCAATTTCGAAAGAATCTAGATTTGTAGAAAATTAAATTCTAAGAACTTTTCTAGAAAGCGACATTTCTCTACGAATGATAAAAAAAAAGTTACATGGGAAAAATTAATCGAAATTGTACATAACGCTAAATCGAACTAACGAATGGATTGTGTCGTATGAAAATTTAAAACTAAAAAAATTAGTACTTCCATTCATGATATCAACATGAAATTTTGAATGCAGCTTGATATTGAGGTTAATAAAAGCGGAGAATTCTAAAATCTTAACTATTATAGTCAGAATAGAAACTCATCTCCTGGTGGCTGGACCAATTTCGAAAGAATCTAGATTTGTAGAAAATTAAATTCTAAGAACTTTTCTAGAATGCGACATTTCTCTACGAATGATAAAAAAAAAGTTACATGGGAAAAATTAATCGAAATTGTACATAACGCTAAATCGAACTAACGAATGGATTGTGTCGTATGAAAATTTAAAACTAAAAAAAATAGTACTTCCATTCATGATATCAACATGAAATTTTGAATGCAGCTTGATATTGAGGTTAATAAAAGCGGAGAATTCTAAAATCTTAACTATTATAGTCAGAATAGAAACTCATCTCCTGGTGGCTGGACCAATTTCGAAAGAATCTAGATTTGTAGAAAATTAAATTCTAAGAACTTTTCTAGAAAGCGACATTTCTCTACGAATGATAAAAAAAAAGTTACATGGGAAAAATTAATCAAAATTGTACATAACGCTAAATCGAACTAACGAATGGATTGTGTCGTATGAAAATTTAAAACTAAAAAAATTAGTACTTCCATTCATGATATCAACATGAAATTTTGAATGCAGCTTGATATTGAGGTTAATAAAAGCGGAGAATTCTAAAATCTTAACTATTATAGTCAGAATAGAAACTCATCTCCTGGTGGCTGGACCAATTTCGAAAGAATCTAGATTTGTAGAAAATTAAATTCTAAGAACTTTTCTAGAATGCGACATTTCTCTACGAATGATAAAAAAAAAGTTACATGGGAAAAATTAATCGAAATTGTACATAACGCTAAATCGAACTAACGAATGGATTGTGTCGTATGAAAATTTAAAACTAAAAAAAATAGTACTTCCATTCATGATATCAACATGAAATTTTGAATGCAGCTTGATATTGAGGTTAATAAAAGCGGAGAATTCTAAAATCTTAACTATTATAGTCAGAATAGAAACTCATCTCCTGGTGGCTGGACCAATTTCGAAAGAATCTAGATTTGTAGAAAATTAAATTCTAAGAACTTTTCTAGAAAGCGACATTTCTCTACGAATGATAAAAAAAAAGTTACATGGGAAAAATTAATCAAAATTGTACATAACGCTAAATCGAACTAACGAATGGATTGTGTCGTATGAAAATTTAAAACTAAAAAAATTAGTACTTCCATTCATGATATCAACATGAAATTTTGAATGCAGCTTGATATTGAGGTTAATAAAAGCGGAGAATTCTAAAATCTTAACTATTATAGTCAGAATAGAAACTCATCTCCTGGTGGCTGGACCAATTTCGAAAGAATCTAGATTTGTAGAAAATTAAATTCTAAGAACTTTTCTAGAATGCGACATTTCTCTACGAATGATAAAAAAAAAGTTACATAGGAAAAATTAATCGAAATTGTACATAACGCTAAATCGAACTAACGAATGGATTGTGTCGTATGAAAATTTAAAACTAAAAAAAATAGTACTTCCATTCATGATATCAACATGAAATTTTGAATGCAGCTTGATATTGAGGTTAATAAAAGCGGAGAATTCTAAAATCTTAACTATTATAGTCAGAATAGAAACTCATCTCCTGGTGGCTGGACCAATTTCGAAAGAATCTAGATTTGTAGAAAATTAAATTCTAAGAACTTTTCTAGAATGCGACATTTCTCTACGAATGATAAAAAAAAAGTTACATGGGAAAAATTAATCGAAATTGTACATAACGCTAAATCGAACTAACGAATGGATTGTGTCGTATGAAAATTTAAAACTAAAAAAAATAGTACTTCCATTCATGATATCAACATGAAATTTTGAATGCAGCTTGATATTGAGGTTAATAAAAGCGGAGAATTCTAAAATCTTAACTATTATAGTCGGAATAGAAACTCATCTCCTGGTGGCTGGACCAATTTCGAAAGAATCTAGATTTGTAGAAAATTAAATTCTAAGAACTTTTCTAGAATGCGACATTTCTCTACGAATGATAAAAAAAAAGTTACATGGGAAAAATTAATCGAAATTGTACATAACGCTAAATCGAACTAACGAATGGATTGTGTCGTATGAAAATTTAAAACTAAAAAAAATAGTACTTCCATTCATGATATCAACATGAAATTTTGAATGCAGCTTGATATTGAGGTTAATAAAAGCGGAGAATTCTAAAATCTTAACTATTATAGTCAGAATAGAAACTCATCTCCTGGTGGCTGGACCAATTTCGAAAGAATCTAGATTTGTAGAAAATTAAATTCTAAGAACTTTTTTAGAATGCGACATTTCTCTACGAATGATAAAAAAAAAGTTACATGGGAAAAATTAATCGAAATTGTACATAACGCTAAATCGAACTAACGAATGGATTGTGTCGTATGAAAATTTAAAACTAAAAAAAATAGTACTTCCATTCATGATATCAACATGAAATTTTGAATGCAGCTTGATATTGAGGTTAATAAAAGCGGAGAATTCTAAAATCTTAACTATTATAGTCAGAATAGAAACTCATCTCCTGGTGGCTGGACCAATTTCGAAAGAATCTAGATTTGTAGAAAATTAAATTCTAAGAACTTTTCTAGAAAGCGACATTTCTCTACGAATGATAAAAAAAAAGTTACATGGGAAAAATTAATCGAAATTGTACATAACGCTAAATCGAACTAACGAATGGATTGTGTCGTATGAAAATTTAAAACTAAAAAAAATAGTACTTCCATTCATGATATCAACATGAAATTTTGAATGCAGCTTGATATTGAGGTTAATAAAAGCGGAGAATTCTAAAATCTTAACTATTATAGTCAGAATAGAAACTCATCTCCTGGTGGCTGGACCAATTTCGAAAGAATCTAGATTTGTAGAAAATTAAATTCTAAGAACTTTTCTAGAAAGCGACATTTCTCTACGAATGATAAAAAAAAAGTTACATAGGAAAAATTAATCGAAATTGTACATAACGCTAAATCGAACTAACGAATGGATTGTGTCGTATGAAAATTTAAAACTAAAAAAAATAGTACTTCCATTCATGATATCAACATGAAATTTTGAATGCAGCTTGATATTGAGGTTAATAAAAGCGGAGAATTCTAAAATCTTAACTATTATAGTCAGAATAGAAACTCATCTCCTGGTGGCTGGACCAATTTCGAAAGAATCTAGATTTGTAGAAAATTAAATTCTAAGAACTTTTCTAGAATGCGACATTTCTCTACGAATGATAAAAAAAAAGTTACATGGGAAAAATTAATCGAAATTGTACATAACGCTAAATCGAACTAACGAATGGATTGTGTCGTATGAAAATTTAAAACTAAAAAAAATAGTACTTCCATTCATGATATCAACATGAAATTTTGAATGCAGCTTGATATTGAGGTTAATAAAAGCGGAGAATTCTAAAATCTTAACTATTATAGTCGGAATAGAAACTCATCTCCTGGTGGCTGGACCAATTTCGAAAGAATCTAGATTTGTAGAAAATTAAATTCTAAGAACTTTTTTAGAATGCGACATTTCTCTACGAATGATAAAAAAAAAGTTACATGGGAAAAATTAATCGAAATTGTACATAACGCTAAATCGAACTAACGAATGGATTGTGTCGTATGAAAATTTAAAACTAAAAAAATTAGTACTTCCATTCATGATATCAACATGAAATTTTGAATGCAGCTTGATATTGAGGTTAATAAAAGCGGAGAATTCTAAAATCTTAACTATTATAGTCAGAATAGAAACTCATCTCCTGGTGGCTGGACCAATTTCGAAAGAATCTAGATTTGTAGAAAATTAAATTCTAAGAACTTTTCTAGAAAGCGACATTTCTCTACGAATGATAAAAAAAAAGTTACATGGGAAAAATTAATCGAAATTGTACATAACGCTAAATCGAACTAACGAATGGATTGTGTCGTATGAAAATTTAAAACTAAAAAAAATAGTACTTCCATTCATGATATCAACATGAAATTTTGAATGCAGCTTGATATTGAGGTTAATAAAAGCGGAGAATTCTAAAATCTTAACTATTATAGTCAGAATAGAAACTCATCTCCTGGTGGCTGGACCAATTTCGAAAGAATCTAGATTTGTAGAAAATTAAATTCTAAGAACTTTTCTAGAAAGCGACATTTCTCTACGAATGATAAAAAAAAAGTTACATGGGAAAAATTAATCGAAATTGTACATAACGCTAAATCGAACTAACGAATGGATTGTGTCGTATGAAAATTTAAAACTAAAAAAAATAGTACTTCCATTCATGATATCAACATGAAATTTTGAATGCAGCTTGATATTGAGGTTAATAAAAGCGGAGAATTCTAAAATCTTAACTATTATAGTCAGAATAGAAACTCATCTCCTGGTGGCTGGACCAATTTCGAAAGAATCTAGATTTGTAGAAAATTAAATTCTAAGAACTTTTCTAGAAAGCGACATTTCTCTACGAATGATAAAAAAAAAGTTACATGGGAAAAATTAATCGAAATTGTACATAACGCTAAATCGAACTAACGAATGGATTGTGTCGTATGAAAATTTAAAACTAAAAAAAATAGTACTTCCATTCATGATATCAACATGAAATTTTGAATGCAGCTTGATATTGAGGTTAATAAAAGCGGAGAATTCTAAAATCTTAACTATTATAGTCGGAATAGAAACTCATCTCCTGGTGGCTGGACCAATTTCGAAAGAATCTAGATTTGTAGAAAATTAAATTCTAAGAACTTTTCTAGAAAGCGACATTTCTCTACGAATGATAAAAAAAAAGTTACATGGGAAAAATTAATCGAAATTGTACATAACGCTAAATCGAACTAACGAATGGATTGTGTCGTATGAAAATTTAAAACTAAAAAAATAGTACTTCCATTCATGATATCAACATGAAATTTTGAATGCAGCTTGATATTGAGGTTAATAAAAGCGGAGAATTCTAAAATCTTAACTATTATAGTCGGAATAGAAACTCATCTCCTGGTGGCTGGACCAATTTCGAAAGAATCTAGATTTGTAGAAAATTAAATTCTAAGAACTTTTCTAGAAAGCGACATTTCTCTACGAATGATAAAAAAAAAAGTTACATGGGAAAAATTAATCGAAATTGTACATAACGCTAAATCGAAATAACGAATGGATTGTGTCGTATGAAAATTTAAAACTAAAAAAATAGTACTTCCATTCATGATATCAACATGAAATTTTGAATGCAGCTTGATATTGAGGTTAATAAAAGCGGAGAATTCTAAAATCTTAACTATTATAGTCGGAATAGAAACTCATCTCCTGGTGGCTGGACCAATTTCGAAAGAATCTAGATTTGTAGAAAATTAAATTCTAAGAACTTTTCTAGAAAGCGACATTTCTCTACGAATGATAAAAAAAAAGTTACATGGGAAAAATTAATCGAAATTGTACATAACGCTAAATCGAACTAACGAATGGATTGTGTCGTATGAAAATTTAAAACTAAAAAAAATAGTACTTCCATTCATGATATCAACATGAAATTTTGAATGCAGCTTGATATTGAGGTTAATAAAAGCGGAGAATTCTAAAATCTTAACTATTATAGTCAGAATAGAAACTCATCTCCTGGTGGCTGGACCAATTTCGAAAGAATCTAGATTTGTAGAAAATTAAATTCTAAGAACTTTTCTAGAATGCGACATTTCTCTACGAATGATAAAAAAAAAGTTACATGGGAAAAATTAATCGAAATTGTACATAACGCTAAATCGAACTAACGAATGGATTGTGTCGTATGAAAATTTAAAACTAAAAAAATTAGTACTTCCATTCATGATATCAACATGAACTTTTGAATGCAGCTTGATATTGAGGTTAATAAAAGCGGAGAATTCTAAAATCTTAACTATTATAGTCAGAATAGAAACTCATCTCCTGGTGGCTGGACCAATTTCGAAAGAATCTAGATTTGTAGAAAATTAAATTCTAAGAACTTTTCTAGAAAGCGACATTTCTCTACGAATGATAAAAAAAAAGTTACATGGGAAAAATTAATCGAAATTGTACATAACGCTAAATCGAACTAACGAATGGATTGTGTCGTATGAAAATTTAAAACTAAAAAAAATAGTACTTCCATTCATGATATCAACATGAAATTTTGAATGCAGCTTGATATTGAGGTTAATAAAAGCGGAGAATTCTAAAATCTTAACTATTATAGTCGGAATAGAAACTCATCTCCTGGTGGCTGGACCAATTTCGAAAGAATCTAGATTTGTAGAAAATTAAATTCTAAGAACTTTTCTAGAAAGCGACATTTCTCTACGAATGATAAAAAAAAAGTTACATGGGAAAAATTAATCGAAATTGTACATAACGCTAAATCGAACTAACGAATGGATTGTGTCGTATGAAAATTTAAAACTAAAAAAAATAGTACTTCCATTCATGATATCAACATGAAATTTTGAATGCAGCTTGATATTGAGGTTAATAAAAGCGGAGAATTCTAAAATCTTAACTATTATAGTCAGAATAGAAACTCATCTCCTGGTGGCTGGACCAATTTCGAAAGAATCTAGATTTGTAGAAAATTAAATTCTAAGAACTTTTCTAGAAAGCGACATTTCTCTACGAATGATAAAAAAAAAGTTACATGGGAAAAATTAATCGAAATTGTACATAACGCTAAATCGAACTAACGAATGGATTGTGTCGTATGAAAATTTAAAACTAAAAAAAATAGTACTTCCATTCATGATATCAACATGAAATTTTGAATGCAGCTTGATATTGAGGTTAATAAAAGCGGAGAATTCTAAAATCTTAACTATTATAGTCGGAATAGAAACTCATCTCCTGGTGGCTGGACCAATTTCGAAAGAATCTAGATTTGTAGAAAATTAAATTCTAAGAACTTTTCTAGAAAGCGACATTTCTCTACGAATGATAAAAAAAAAGTTACATGGGAAAAATTAATCGAAATTGTACATAACGCTAAATCGAACTAACGAATGGATTGTGTCGTATGAAAATTTAAAACTAAAAAAATTAGTACTTCCATTCATGATATCAACATGAAATTTTGAATGCAGCTTGATATTGAGGTTAATAAAAGCGGAGAATTCTAAAATCTTAACTATTATAGTCAGAATAGAAACTCATCTCCTGGTGGCTGGACCAATTTCGAAAGAATCTAGATTTGTAGAAAATTAAATTCTAAGAACTTTTCTAGAAAGCGACATTTCTCTACGAATGATAAAAAAAAAGTTACATGGGAAAAATTAATCGAAATTGTACATAACGCTAAATCGAACTAACGAATGGATTGTGTCGTATGAAAATTTAAAACTAAAAAAAATAGTACTTCCATTCATGATATCAACATGAAATTTTGAATGCAGCTTGATATTGAGGTTAATAAAAGCGGAGAATTCTAAAATCTTAACTATTATAGTCGGAATAGAAACTCATCTCCTGGTGGCTGGACCAATTTCGAAAGAATCTAGATTTGTAGAAAATTAAATTCTAAGAACTTTTCTAGAATGCGACATTTCTCTACGAATGATAAAAAAAAAGTTACATGGGAAAAATTAATCGAAATTGTACATAACGCTAAATCGAACTAACGAATGGATTGTGTCGTATGAAAATTTAAAACTAAAAAAAATAGTACTTCCATTCATGATATCAACATGAAATTTTGAATGCAGCTTGATATTGAGGTTAATAAAAGCGGAGAATTCTAAAATCTTAACTATTATAGTCAGAATAGAAACTCATCTCCTGGTGGCTGGACCAATTTCGAAAGAATCTAGATTTGTAGAAAATTAAATTCTAAGAACTTTTCTAGAAAGCGACATTTCTCTACGAATGATAAAAAAAAAGTTACATGGGAAAAATTAATCGAAATTGTACATAACGCTAAATCGAACTAACGAATGGATTGTGTCGTATGAAAATTTAAAACTAAAAAAAATAGTACTTCCATTCATGATATCAACATGAAATTTTGAATGCAGCTTGATATTGAGGTTAATAAAAGCGGAGAATTCTAAAATCTTAACTATTATAGTCAGAATAGAAACTCATCTCCTGGTGGCTGGACCAATTTCGAAAGAATCTAGATTTGTAGAAAATTAAATTCTAAGAACTTTTCTAGAAAGCGACATTTCTCTACGAATGATAAAAAAAAAGTTACATGGGAAAAATTAATCGAAATTGTACATAACGCTAAATCGAACTAACGAATGGATTGTGTCGTATGAAAATTTAAAACTAAAAAAAATAGTACTTCCATTCATGATATCAACATGAAATTTTGAATGCAGCTTGATATTGAGGTTAATAAAAGCGGAGAATTCTAAAATCTTAACTATTATAGTCGGAATAGAAACTCATCTCCTGGTGGCTGGACCAATTTCGAAAGAATCTAGATTTGTAGAAAATTAAATTCTAAGAACTTTTCTAGAAAGCGACATTTCTCTACGAATGATAAAAAAAAAGTTACATGGGAAAAATTAATCGAAATTGTACATAACGCTAAATCGAACTAACGAATGGATTGTGTCGTATGAAAATTTAAAACTAAAAAAAATAGTACTTCCATTCATGATATCAACATGAAATTTTGAATGCAGCTTGATATTGAGGTTAATAAAAGCGGAGAATTCTAAAATCTTAACTATTATAGTCAGAATAGAAACTCATCTCCTGGTGGCTGGACCAATTTCGAAAGAATCTAGATTTGTAGAAAATTAAATTCTAAGAACTTTTCTAGAAAGCGACATTTCTCTACGAATGATAAAAAAAAAGTTACATGGGAAAAATTAATCGAAATTGTACATAACGCTAAATCGAACTAACGAATGGATTGTGTCGTATGAAAATTTAAAACTAAAAAAATTAGTACTTCCATTCATGATATCAACATGAAATTTTGAATGCAGCTTGATATTGAGGTTAATAAAAGCGGAGAATTCTAAAATCTTAACTATTATAGTCAGAATAGAAACTCATCTCCTGGTGGCTGGACCAATTTCGAAAGAATCTAGATTTGTAGAAAATTAAATTCTAAGAACTTTTCTAGAAAGCGACATTTCTCTACGAATGATAAAAAAAAAGTTACATGGGAAAAATTAATCGAAATTGTACATAACGCTAAATCGAACTAACGAATGGATTGTGTCGTATGAAAATTTAAAACTAAAAAAAATAGTACTTCCATTCATGATATCAACATGAAATTTTGAATGCAGCTTGATATTGAGGTTAATAAAAGCGGAGAATTCTAAAATCTTAACTATTATAGTCGGAATAGAAACTCATCTCCTGGTGGCTGGACCAATTTCGAAAGAATCTAGATTTGTAGAAAATTAAATTCTAAGAACTTTTCTAGAAAGCGACATTTCTCTACGAATGATAAAAAAAAAGTTACATGGGAAAAATTAATCGAAATTGTACATAACGCTAAATCGAACTAACGAATGGATTGTGTCGTATGAAAATTTAAAACTAAAAAAAATAGTACTTCCATTCATGATATCAACATGAAATTTTGAATGCAGCTTGATATTGAGGTTAATAAAAGCGGAGAATTCTAAAATCTTAACTATTATAGTCGGAATAGAAACTCATCTCCTGGTGGCTGGACCAATTTCGAAAGAATCTAGATTTGTAGAAAATTAAATTCTAAGAACTTTTCTAGAAAGCGACATTTCTCTACGAATGATAAAAAAAAAAGTTACATGGGAAGAATTAATCGAAATTGTACATAACGCTAAATCGAAATAACGAATGGATTGTGTCGTATGAAAATTTAAAACTAAAAAAAATAGTACTTCCATTCATGATATCAACATGAAATTTTGAATGCAGCTTGATATTGAGGTTAATAAAAGCGGAGAATTCTAAAATCTTAACTATTATAGTCGGAATAGAAACTCATCTCCTGGTGGCTGGACCAATTTCGAAAGAATCTAGATTTGTAGAAAATTAAATTCTAAGAACTTTTCTAGAAAGCGACATTTCTCTACGAATGATAAAAAAAAAGTTACATGGGAAAAATTAATCGAAATTGTACATAACGCTAAATCGAACTAACGAATGGATTGTGTCGTATGAAAATTTAAAACTAAAAAAAATAGTACTTCCATTCATGATATCAACATGAAATTTTGAATGCAGCTTGATATTGAGGTTAATAAAAGCGGAGAATTCTAAAATCTTAACTATTATAGTCAGAATAGAAACTCATCTCCTGGTGGCTGGACCAATTTCGAAAGAATCTAGATTTGTAGAAAATTAAATTCTAAGAACTTTTCTAGAAAGCGACATTTCTCTACGAATGATAAAAAAAAAGTTACATGGGAAAAATTAATCGAAATTGTACATAACGCTAAATCGAACTAACGAATGGATTGTGTCGTATGAAAATTTAAAACTAAAAAAATTAGTACTTCCATTCATGATATCAACATGAACTTTTGAATGCAGCTTGATATTGAGGTTAATAAAAGCGGAGAATTCTAAAATCTTAACTATTATAGTCAGAATAGAAACTCATCTCCTGGTGGCTGGACCAATTTCGAAAGAATCTAGATTTGTAGAAAATTAAATTCTAAGAACTTTTCTAGAAAGCGACATTTCTCTACGAATGATAAAAAAAAAGTTACATGGGAAAAATTAATCGAAATTGTACATAACGCTAAATCGAACTAACGAATGGATTGTGTCGTATGAAAATTTAAAACTAAAAAAAATAGTACTTCCATTCATGATATCAACATGAAATTTTGAATGCAGCTTGATATTGAGGTTAATAAAAGCGGAGAATTCTAAAATCTTAACTATTATAGTCGGAATAGAAACTCATCTCCTGGTGGCTGGACCAATTTCGAAAGAATCTAGATTTGTAGAAAATTAAATTCTAAGAACTTTTCTAGAAAGCGACATTTCTCTACGAATGATAAAAAAAAAGTTACATGGGAAAAATTAATCGAAATTGTACATAACGCTAAATCGAACTAACGAATGGATTGTGTCGTATGAAAATTTAAAACTAAAAAAAATAGTACTTCCATTCATGATATCAACATGAAATTTTGAATGCAGCTTGATATTGAGGTTAATAAAAGCGGAGAATTCTAAAATCTTAACTATTATAGTCAGAATAGAAACTCATCTCCTGGTGGCTGGACCAATTTCGAAAGAATCTAGATTTGTAGAAAATTAAATTCTAAGAACTTTTCTAGAAAGCGACATTTCTCTACGAATGATAAAAAAAAAGTTACATGGGAAAAATTAATCGAAATTGTACATAACGCTAAATCGAACTAACGAATGGATTGTGTCGTATGAACATTTAAAACTAAAAAAAATAGTACTTCCATTCATGATATCAACATGAAATTTTGAATGCAGCTTGATATTGAGGTTAATAAAAGCGGAGAATTCTAAAATCTTAACTATTATAGTCGGAATAGAAACTCATCTCCTGGTGGCTGGACCAATTTCGAAAGAATCTAGATTTGTAGAAAATTAAATTCTAAGAACTTTTCTAGAAAGCGACATTTCTCTACGAATGATAAAAAAAAAGTTACATGGGAAAAATTAATCGAAATTGTACATAACGCTAAATCGAACTAACGAATGGATTGTGTCGTATGAAAATTTAAAACTAAAAAAATTAGTACTTCCATTCATGATATCAACATGAAATTTTGAATGCAGCTTGATATTGAGGTTAATAAAAGCGGAGAATTCTAAAATCTTAACTATTATAGTCAGAATAGAAACTCATCTCCTGGTGGCTGGACCAATTTCGAAAGAATCTAGATTTGTAGAAAATTAAATTCTAAGAACTTTTCTAGAAAGCGACATTTCTCTACGAATGATAAAAAAAAAGTTACATGGGAAAAATTAATCGAAATTGTACATAACGCTAAATCGAACTAACGAATGGATTGTGTCGTATGAAAATTTAAAACTAAAAAAAATAGTACTTCCATTCATGATATCAACATGAAATTTTGAATGCAGCTTGATATTGAGGTTAATAAAAGCGGAGAATTCTAAAATCTTAACTATTATAGTCGGAATAGAAACTCATCTCCTGGTGGCTGGACCAATTTCGAAAGAATCTAGATTTGTAGAAAATTAAATTCTAAGAACTTTTCTAGAAAGCGACATTTCTCTACGAATGATAAAAAAAAAGTTACATGGGAAAAATTAATCGAAATTGTACATAACGCTAAATCGAACTAACGAATGGATTGTGTCGTATGAAAATTTAAAACTAAAAAAAATAGTACTTCCATTCATGATATCAACATGAAATTTTGAATGCAGCTTGATATTGAGGTTAATAAAAGCGGAGAATTCTAAAATCTTAACTATTATAGTCAGAATAGAAACTCATCTCCTGGTGGCTGGACCAATTTCGAAAGAATCTAGATTTGTAGAAAATTAAATTCTAAGAACTTTTCTAGAAAGCGACATTTCTCTACGAATGATAAAAAAAAAGTTACATGGGAAAAATTAATCGAAATTGTACATAACGCTAAATCGAACTAACGAATGGATTGTGTCGTATGAAAATTTAAAACTAAAAAAAATAGTACTTCCATTCATGATATCAACATGAAATTTTGAATGCAGCTTGATATTGAGGTTAATAAAAGCGGAGAATTCTAAAATCTTAACTATTATAGTCAGAATAGAAACTCATCTCCTGGTGGCTGGACCAATTTCGAAAGAATCTAGATTTGTAGAAAATTAAATTCTAAGAACTTTTCTAGAAAGCGACATTTCTCTACGAATGATAAAAAAAAAGTTACATGGGAAAAATTAATCGAAATTGTACATAACGCTAAATCGAACTAACGAATGGATTGTGTCGTATGAAAATTTAAAACTAAAAAAAATAGTACTTCCATTCATGATATCAACATGAAATTTTGAATGCAGCTTGATATTGAGGTTAATAAAAGCGGAGAATTCTAAAATCTTAACTATTATAGTCGGAATAGAAACTCATCTCCTGGTGGCTGGACCAATTTCGAAAGAATCTAGATTTGTAGAAAATTAAATTCTAAGAACTTTTCTAGAAAGCGACATTTCTCTACGAATGATAAAAAAAAAGTTACATGGGAAAAATTAATCGAAATTGTACATAACGCTAAATCGAACTAACGAATGGATTGTGTCGTATGAAAATTTAAAACTAAAAAAATAGTACTTCCATTCATGATATCAACATGAAATTTTGAATGCAGCTTGATATTGAGGTTAGTAAAAGCGGAGAATTCTAAAATCTTAACTATTATAGTCAGAATAGAAACTCATCTCCTGGTGGCTGGACCAATTTCGAAAGAATCTAGATTTGTAGAAAATTAAATTCTAAGAACTTTTCTAGAAAGCGACATTTCTCTACGAATGATAAAAAAAAAGTTACATGGGAAAAATTAATCGAAATTGTACATAACGCTAAATCGAACTAACGAATGGATTGTGTCGTATGAAAATTTAAAACTAAAAAAAATAGTACTTCCATTCATGATATCAACATGAAATTTTGAATGCAGCGTGATATTGAGGTTAATAAAAGCGGAGAATTCTAAAATCTTAACTATTATAGTCGGAATAGAAACTCATCTCCTGGTGGCTGGACCAATTTCGAAAGAATCTAGATTTGTAGAAAATTAAATTCTAAGAACTTTTCTAGAATGCGACATTTCTCTACGAATGATAAAAAAAAAGTTACATGGGAAAAATTAATCGAAATTGTACATAACGCTAAATCGAACTAACGAATGGATTGTGTCGTATGAAAATTTAAAACTAAAAAAATTAGTACTTCCATTCATGATATCAACATGAAATTTTGAATGCAGCTTGATATTTAGGTTAATAAAAGCGGAGAATTCTAAAATCTTAACTATTATAGTCAGAATAGAAACTCATCTCCTGGTGGCTGGACCAATTTCGAAAGAATCTAGATTTGTAGAAAATTAAATTCTAAGAACTTTTCTAGAAAGCGACATTTCTCTACGAATGATAAAAAAAAAGTTACATGGGAAAAATTAATCGAAATTGTACATAACGCTAAATCGAACTAACGAATGGATTGTGTCGTATGAAAATTTAAAACTAAAAAAAATAGTACTTCCATTCATGATATCAACATGAAATTTTGAATGCAGCTTGATATTGAGGTTAATAAAAGCGGAGAATTCTAAAATCTTAACTATTATAGTCAGAATAGAAACTCATCTCCTGGTGGCTGGACCAATTTCGAAAGAATCTAGATTTGTAGAAAATTAAATTCTAAGAACTTTTCTAGAAAGCGACATTTCTCTACGAATGATAAAAAAAAAGTTACATGGGAAAAATTAATCGAAATTGTACATAACGCTAAATCGAACTAACGAATGGATTGTGTCGTATGAAAATTTAAAACTAAAAAAAATAGTACTTCCATTCATGATATCAACATGAAATTTTGAATGCAGCTTGATATTGAGGTTAATAAAAGCGGAGAATTCTAAAATCTTAACTATTATAGTCAGAATAGAAACTCATCTCCTGGTGGCTGGACCAATTTCGAAAGAATCTAGATTTGTAGAAAATTAAATTCTAAGAACTTTTCTAGAAAGCGACATTTCTCTACGAATGATAAAAAAAAAGTTACATGGGAAAAATTAATCGAAATTGTACATAACGCTAAATCGAACTAACGAATGGATTGTGTCGTATGAAAATTTAAAACTAAAAAAATTAGTACTTCCATTCATGATATCAACATGAAATTTTGAATGCAGCTTGATATTGAGGTTAATAAAAGCGGAGAATTCTAAAATCTTAACTATTATAGTCGGAATAGAAACTCATCTCCTGGTGGCTGGACCAATTTCGAAAGAATCTAGATTTGTAGAAAATTAAATTCTAAGAACTTTTCTAGAATGCGACATTTCTCTACGAATGATAAAAAAAAAGTTACATGGGAAAAATTAATCGAAATTGTACATAACGCTAAATCGAACTAACGAATGGATTGTGTCGTATAAAATTTAAAACTAAAAAAAATAGTACTTCCATTCATGATATCAACATGAAATTTTGAATGCAGCTTGATATTGAGGTTAATAAAAGCGGAGAATTCTAAAATCTTAACTATTATAGTCAGAATAGAAACTCATCTCCTGGTGGCTGGACCAATTTCGAAAGAATCTAGATTTGTAGAAAATTAAATTCTAAGAACTTTTCTAGAATGCGACATTTCTCTACGAATGATAAAAAAAAGTTACATGGGAAAAATTAATCGAAATTGTACATAACGCTAAATCGAACTAACGAATGGATTGTGTCGTATGAAAATTTAAAACTAAAAAAAATAGTACTTCCATTCATGATATCAACATGAAATTTTGAATGCAGCTTGATATTGAGGTTAATAAAAGCGGAGAATTCTAAAATCTTAACTATTATAGTCGGAATAGAAACTCATCTCCTGGTGGCTGGACCAATTTCGAAAGAATCTAGATTTGTAGAAAATTAAATTCTAAGAACTTTTCTAGAATGCGACATTTCTCTACGAATGATAAAAAAAAAGTTACATGGGAAAAATTAATCGAAATTGTACATAACGCTAAATCGAACTAACGAATGGATTGTGTCGTATAAAATTTAAAACTAAAAAAATTAGTACTTCCATTCATGATATCAACATGAAATTTTGAATGCAGCTTGATATTGAGGTTAATAAAAGCGGAGAATTCTAAAATCTTAACTATTATAGTCAGAATAGAAACTCATCTCCTGGTGGCTGGACCAATTTCGAAAGAATCTAGATTTGTAGAAAATTAAATTCTAAGAACTTTTCTAGAAAGCGACATTTCTCTACGAATGATAAAAAAAAAGTTACATGGGAAAAATTAATCGAAATTGTACATAACGCTAAATCGAACTAACGAATGGATTGTGTCGTATGAAAATTTAAAACTAAAAAAAATAGTACTTCCATTCATGATATCAACATGAAATTTTGAATGCAGCTTGATATTGAGGTTAATAAAAGCGGAGAATTCTAAAATCTTAACTATTATAGTCAGAATAGAAACTCATCTCCTGGTGGCTGGACCAATTTCGAAAGAATCTAGATTTGTAGAAAATTAAATTCTAAGAACTTTTCTAGAATGCGACATTTCTCTACGAATGATAAAAAAAAAGTTACATGGGAAAAATTAATCGAAATTGTACATAACGCTAAATCGAACTAACGAATGGATTGTGTCGTATGAAAATTTAAAACTAAAAAAAATAGTACTTCCATTCATGATATCAACATGAAATTTTGAATGCAGCTTGATATTGAGGTTAATAAAAGCGGAGAATTCTAAAATCTTAACTATTATAGTCAGAATAGAAACTCATCTCCTGGTGGCTGGACCAATTTCGAAAGAATCTAGATTTGTAGAAAATTAAATTCTAAGAACTTTTCTAGAAAGCGACATTTCTCTACGAATGATAAAAAAAAAGTTACATGGGAAAAATTAATCGAAATTGTACATAACGCTAAATCGAACTAACGAATGGATTGTGTCGTATGAAAATTTAAAACTAAAAAAAATAGTACTTCCATTCATGATATCAACATGAAATTTTGAATGCAGCTTGATATTGAGGTTAATAAAAGCGGAGAATTCTAAAATCTTAACTATTATAGTCAGAATAGAAACTCATCTCCTGGTGGCTGGACCAATTTCGAAAGAATCTAGATTTGTAGAAAATTAAATTCTAAGAACTTTTCTAGAAAACGACATTTCTCTACGAATGATAAAAAAAAAGTTACATGGGAAAAATTAATCGAAATTGTACATAACGCTAAATCGAACTAACGAATGGATTGTGTCGTATGAAAATTTAAAACTAAAAAAAATAGTACTTCCATTCATGATATCAACATGAAATTTTGAATGCAGCTTGATATTGAGGTTAATAAAAGCGGAGAATTCTAAAATCTTAACTATTATAGTCAGAATAGAAACTCATCTCCTGGTGGCTGGACCAATTTCGAAAGAATCTAGATTTGTAGAAAATTAAATTCTAAGAACTTTTCTAGAATGCGACATTTCTCTACGAATGATAAAAAAAAAGTTACATGGGAAAAATTAATCGAAATTGTACATAACGCTAAATCGAACTAACGAATGGATTGTGTCGTATGAAAATTTAAAACTAAAAAAATTAGTACTTCCATTCATGATATCAACATGAAATTTTGAATGCAGCTTGATATTGAGGTTAATAAAAGCGGAGAATTCTAAAATCTTAACTATTATAGTCAGAATAGAAACTCATCTCCTGGTGGCTGGACCAATTTCGAAAGAATCTAGATTTGTAGAAAATTAAATTCTAAGAACTTTTCTAGAATGCGACATTTCTCTACGAATGATAAAAAAAAAGTTACATGGGAAAAATTAATCGAAATTGTACATAACGCTAAATCGAACTAACGAATGGATTGTGTCGTATGAAAATTTAAAACTAAAAAAAATAGTACTTCCATTCATGATATCAACATGAAATTTTGAATGCAGCTTGATATTGAGGTTAATAAAAGCGGAGAATTCTAAAATCTTAACTATTATAGTCAGAATAGAAACTCATCTCCTGGTGGCTGGACCAATTTCGAAAGAATCTAGATTTGTAGAAAATTAAATTCTAAGAACTTTTCTAGAAAGCGACATTTCTCTACGAATGATAAAAAAAAAGTTACATGGGAAAAATTAATCGAAATTGTACATAACGCTAAATCGAACTAACGAATGGATTGTGTCGTATGAAAATTTAAAACTAAAAAAAATAGTACTTCCATTCATGATATCAACATGAAATTTTGAATGCAGCTTGATATTGAGGTTAATAAAAGCGGAGAATTCTAAAATCTTAACTATTATAGTCAGAATAGAAACTCATCTCCTGGTGGCTGGACCAATTTCGAAAGAATCTAGATTTGTAGAAAATTAAATTCTAAGAACTTTTCTAGAAAACGACATTTCTCTACGAATGATAAAAAAAAAGTTACATGGGAAAAATTAATCGAAATTGTACATAACGCTAAATCGAACTAACGAATGGATTGTGTCGTATGAAAATTTAAAACTAAAAAAAATAGTACTTCCATTCATGATATCAACATGAAATTTTGAATGCAGCTTGATATTGAGGTTAATAAAAGCGGAGAATTCTAAAATCTTAACTATTATAGTCGGAATAGAAACTCATCTCCTGGTGGCTGGACCAATTTCGAAAGAATCTAGATTTGTAGAAAATTAAATTCTAAGAACTTTTCTAGAAAGCGACATTTCTCTACGAATGATAAAAAAAAAGTTACATGGGAAAAATTAATCGAAATTGTACATAACGCTAAATCGAACTAACGAATGGATTGTGTCGTATGAAAATTTAAAACTAAAAAAAATAGTACTTCCATTCATGATATCAACATGAAATTTTGAATGCAACTTGATATTGAGGTTAATAAAAGCGGAGAATTCTAAAATCTTAACTATTATAGTCAGAATAGAAACTCATCTCCTGGTGGCTGGACCAATTTCGAAAGAATCTAGATTTGTAGAAAATTAAATTCTAAGAACTTTTCTAGAATGCGACATTTCTCTACGAATGATAAAAAAAAAGTTACATGGGAAAAATTAATCGAAATTGTACATAACGCTAAATCGAACTAACGAATGGATTGTGTCGTATGAAAATTTAAAACTAAAAAAATTAGTACTTCCATTCATGATATCAACATGAAATTTTGAATGCAGCTTGATATTGAGGTTAATAAAAGCGGAGAATTCTAAAATCTTAACTATTATAGTCAGAATAGAAACTCATCTCCTGGTGGCTGGACCAATTTCGAAAGAATCTAGATTTGTAGAAAATTAAATTCTAAGAACTTTTCTAGAAAGCGACATTTCTCTACGAATGATAAAAAAAAAGTTACATGGGAAAAATTAATCGAAATTGTACATAACGCTAAATCGAACTAACGAATGGATTGTGTCGTATGAAAATTTAAAACTAAAAAAAATAGTACTTCCATTCATGATATCAACATGAAATTTTGAATGCAGCTTGATATTGAGGTTAATAAAAGCGGAGAATTCTAAAATCTTAACTATTATAGTCAGAATAGAAACTCATCTCCTGGTGGCTGGACCAATTTCGAAAGAATCTAGATTTGTAGAAAATTAAATTCTAAGAACTTTTCTAGAATGCGACATTTCTCTACGAATGATAAAAAAAAAGTTACATGGGAAAAATTAATCGAAATTGTACATAACGCTAAATCGAACTAACGAATGGATTGTGTCGTATGAAAATTTAAAACTAAAAAAAATAGTACTTCCATTCATGATATCAACATGAAATTTTGAATGCAGCTTGATATTGAGGTTAATAAAAGCGGAGAATTCTAAAATCTTAACTATTATAGTCGGAATAGAAACTCATCTCCTGGTGGCTGGACCAATTTCGAAAGAATCTAGATTTGTAGAAAATTAAATTCTAAGAACTTTTCAAGAATGCGACATTTCTCTAGGAATGATAAAAAAAAAGTTACATGGGAAAAATTAATCGAAATTGTACATAACGCTAAATCGAACTAACGAATGGATTGTGTCGTATGAAAATTTAAAACTAAAAAAAATAGTACTTCCATTCATGATATCAACATGAAATTTTGAATGCAGCTTGATATTGAGGTTAATAAAAGCGGAGAATTCTAAAATCTTAACTATTATAGTCAGAATAGAAACTCATCTCCTGGTGGCTGGACCAATTTCGAAAGAATCTAGATTTGTAGAAAATTAAATTCTAAGAAATTTTCTAGAAAGCGACATTTCTCTACGAATGATAAAAAAAAAGTTACATGGGAAAAATTAATCGAAATTGTACATAACGCTAAATCGAACTAACGAATGGATTGTGTCGTATGAAAATTTAAAACTAAAAAAATTAGTACTTCCATTCATGATATCAACATGAAATTTTGAATGCAGCTTGATATTGAGGTTAATAAAAGCGGAGAATTCTAAAATCTTAACTATTATAGTCAGAATAGAAACTCATCTCCTGGTGGCTGGACCAATTTCGAAAGAATCTAGATTTGTAGAAAATTAAATTCTAAGAACTTTTCTAGAAAGCGACATTTCTCTACGAATGATAAAAAAAAAGTTACATGGGAAAAATTAATCGAAATTGTTCATAACGCTAAATCGAACTAACGAATGGATTGTGTCGTATAAAAATTTAAAACTAAAAAAAATAGTACTTCCATTCATGATATCAACATGAAATTTTGAATGCAGCTTGATATTGAGGTTAATAAAAGCGGAGAATTCTAAAATCTTAACTATTATAGTCAGAATAGAAACTCATCTCCTGGTGGCTGGACCAATTTCGAAAGAATCTAGATTTGTAGAAAATTAAATTCTAAGAACTTTTCTAGAAAGCGACATTTCTCTACGAATGATAAAAAAAAAGTTACATAGGAAAAATTAATCGAAATTGTACATAACGCTAAATCGAACTAACGAATGGATTGTGTCGTATGAAAATTTAAAACTAAAAAAAATAGTACTTCCATTCATGATATCAACATGAAATTTTGAATGCAGCTTGATATTGAGGTTAATAAAAGCGGAGAATTCTAAAATCTTAACTATTATAGTCAGAATAGAAACTCATCTCCTGGTGGCTGGACCAATTTCGAAAGAATCTAGATTTGTAGAAAATTAAATTCTAAGAACTTTTCTAGAATGCGACATTTCTCTACGAATGATAAAAAAAAAGTTACATGGGAAAAATTAATCGAAATTGTACATAACGCTAAATCGAACTAACGAATGGATTGTGTCGTATGAAAATTTAAAACTAAAAAAAATAGTACTTCCATTCATGATATCAACATGAAATTTTGAATGCAGCTTGATATTGAGGTTAATAAAAGCGGAGAATTCTAAAATCTTAACTATTATAGTCGGAATAGAAACTCATCTCCTGGTGGCTGGACCAATTTCGAAAGAATCTAGATTTGTAGAAAATTAAATTCTAAGAACTTTTTTAGAATGCGACATTTCTCTACGAATGATAAAAAAAAAGTTACATGGGAAAAATTAATCGAAATTGTACATAACGCTAAATCGAACTAACGAATGGATTGTGTCGTATGAAAATTTAAAACTAAAAAAAATAGTACTTCCATTCATGATATCAACATGAAATTTTGAATGCAGCTTGATATTGAGGTTAATAAAAGCGGAGAATTCTAAAATCTTAACTATTATAGTCAGAATAGAAACTCATCTCCTGGTGGCTGGACCAATTTCGAAAGAATCTAGATTTGTAGAAAATTAAATTCTAAGAACTTTTCTAGAAAGCGACATTTCTCTACGAATGATAAAAAAAAAGTTACATGGGAAAAATTAATCGAAATTGTACATAACGCTAAATCGAACTAACGAATGGATTGTGTCGTATGAAAATTTAAAACTAAAAAAAATAGTACTTCCATTCATGATATCAACATGAAATTTTGAATGCAGCTTGATATTGAGGTTAATAAAAGCGGAGAATTCTAAAATCTTAACTATTACAGTCAGAATAGAAACTCATCTCCTGGTGGCTGGACCAATTTCGAAAGAATCTAGATTTGTAGAAAATTAAATTCTAAGAACTTTTCTAGAAAGCGACATTTCTCTACGAATGATAAAAAAAAAGTTACATGGGAAAAATTAATCGAAATTGTACATAACGCTAAATCGAACTAACGAATGGATTGTGTCGTATGAAAATTTAAAACTAAAAAAAATAGTACTTCCATTCATGATATCAACATGAAATTTTGAATGCAGCTTGATATTGAGGTTAATAAAAGCGGAGAATTCTAAAATCTTAACTATTATAGTCGGAATAGAAACTCATCTCCTGGTGGCTGGACCAATTTCGAAAGAATCTAGATTTGTAGAAAATTAAATTCTAAGAACTTTTTTAGAATGCGACATTTCTCTACGAATGATAAAAAAAAAGTTACATGGGAAAAATTAATCGAAATTGTACATAACGCTAAATCGAACTAACGAATGGATTGTGTCGTATGAAAATTTAAAACTAAAAAAAATAGTACTTCCATTCATAATATCAACATGAAATTTTGAATGCAGCTTGATATTGAGGTTAATAAAAGCGGAGAATTCTAAAATCTTAACTATTATAGTCGGAATAGAAACTCATCTCCTGGTGGCTGGACCAATTTCGAAAGAATCTAGATTTGTAGAAAATTAAATTCTAAGAACTTTTCTAGAATGCGACATTTCTCTACGAATGATAAAAAAAAAGTTACATGGGAAAAATTAATCGAAATTGTACATAACGCTAAATCGAACTAACGAATGGATTGTGTCGTATGAAAATTTAAAACTAAAAAAAATAGTACTTCCATTCATGATATCAACATGAAATTTTGAATGCAGCTTGATATTGAGGTTAATAAAAGCGGAGAATTCTAAAATCTTAACTATTATAGTCAGAATAGAAACTCATCTCCTGGTGGCTGGACCAATTTCGAAAGAATCTAGATTTGTAGAAAATTAAATTCTAAGAACTTTTCTAGAAAGCGACATTTCTCTACGAATGATAAAAAAAAAGTTACATGGGAAAAATTAATCGAAATTGTACATAACGCTAAATCGAACTAACGAATGGATTGTGTCGTATGAAAATTTAAAACTAAAAAAAATAGTACTTCCATTCATGATATCAACATGAAATTTTGAATGCAGCTGGATATTGAGGTTAATAAAAGCGGAGAATTCTAAAATCTTAACTATTATAGTCGGAATAGAAACTCATCTCCTGGTGGCTGGACCAATTTCGAAAGAATCTAGATTTGTAGAAAATTAAATTCTAAGAACTTTTCTAGAATGCGACATTTCTCTACGAATGATAAAAAAAAAGTTACATGGGAAAAATTAATCGAAATTGTACATAACGCTAAATCGAACTAACGAATGGATTGTGTCGTATGAAAATTTAAAATTAAAAAAAATAGTACTTCCATTCATGATATCAACATGAAATTTTGAATGCAGCTTGATATTGAGGTTAATAAAAGCGGAGAATTCTAAAATCTTAACTATTATAGTCAGAATAGAAACTCATCTCCTGGTGGCTGGACCAATTTCGAAAGAATCTAGATTTGTAGAAAATTAAATTCTAAGAACTTTTCTAGAATGCGACATTTCTCTACGAATGATAAAAAAAAAGTTACATGGGAAAAATTAATCGAAATTGTACATAACGCTAAATCGAACTAACGAATGGATTGTGTCGTATGAAAATTTAAAACTAAAAAAAATAGTACTTCCATTCATGATATCAACATGAAATATTGAATGCAGCTTGATATTGAGGTTAATAAAAGCGGAGAATTCTAAAATCTTAACTATTATAGTCAGAATAGAAACTCATCTCCTGGTGGCTGGACCAATTTCGAAAGAATCTAGATTTGTAGAAAATTAAATTCTAAGAACTTTTCTAGAATGCGACATTTCTCTACGAATGATAAAAAAAAAGTTACATGGGAAAAATTAATCGAAATTGTACATAACGCTAAATCGAACTAACGAATGGATTGTGTCGTATGAAAATTTAAAACTAAAAAAAATAGTACTTCCATTCATGATATCAACATGAAATTTTGAATGCAGCTTGATATTGAGGTTAATAAAAGCGGAGAATTCTAAAATCTTAACTATTATAGTCAGAATAGAAACTCATCTCCTGGTGGCTGGACCAATTTCGAAAGAATCTAGATTTGTAGAAAATTAAATTCTAAGAACTTTTCTAGAATGCGACATTTCTCTACGAATGATAAAAAAAAAGTTACATGGGAAAAATTAATCGAAATTGTACATAACGCTAAATCGAACTAACGAATGGATTGTGTCGTATGAAAATTTAAAACTAAAAAAAATAGTACTTCCATTCATGATATCAACATGAAATTTTGAATGCAGCTTGATATTGAGGTTAATAAAAGCGGAGAATTCTAAAATCTTAACTATTATAGTCAGAATAGAAACTCATCTCCTGGTGGCTGGACCAATTTCGAAAGAATCTAGATTTGTAGAAAATTAAATTCTAAGAACTTTTCTAGAATGCGACATTTCTCTACGAATGATAAAAAAAAAGTTACATGGGAAAAATTAATCGAAATTGTACATAACGCTAAATCGAACTAACGAATGGATTGTGTCGTATGAAAATTTAAAACTAAAAAAAATAGTACTTCCATTCATGATATCAACATGAAATTTTGAATGCAGCTTGATATTGAGGTTAATAAAAGCGGAGAATTCTAAAATCTTAACTATTATAGTCGGAATAGAAACTCATCTCCTGGTGGCTGGACCAATTTCGAAAGAATCTAGATTTGTAGAAAATTAAATTCTAAGAACTTTTTTAGAATGCGACATTTCTCTACGAATGATAAAAAAAAGTTACATGGGAAAAATTAATCGAAATTGTACATAACGCTAAATCGAACTAACGAATGTATTGTGTCGTATGAAAATTTAAAACTAAAAAAATTAGTACTTCCATTCATGATATCAACATGAAATTTTGAATGCAGCTTGATATTGAGGTTAATAAAAGCGGAGAATTCTAAAATCTTAACTATTATAGTCGGAATAGAAACTCATCTCCTGGTGGCTGGACCAATTTCGAAAGAATCTAGATTTGTAGAAAATTAAATTCTAAGAACTTTTCTAGAAAGCGACATTTCTCTACGAATGATAAAAAAAAAGTTACATGGGAAAAATTAATCGAAATTGTACATAACGCTAAATCGAACTAACGAATGGATTGTGTCGTATGAAAATTTAAAACTAAAAAAAATAGTACTTCCATTCATGATATCAACATGAAATTTTGAATGCAGCTTGATATTGAGGTTAATAAAAGCGGAGAATTCTAAAATCTTAACTATTATAGTCAGAATAGAAACTCATCTCCTGGTGGCTGGACCAATTTCGAAAGAATCTAGATTTGTAGAAAATTAAATTCTAAGAACTTTTCTAGAAAGCGACATTTCTCTACGAATGATAAAAAAAAAGTTACATGGGAAAAATTAATCGAAATTGTACATAACGCTAAATCGAACTAACGAATGGATTGTGTCGTATGAAAATTTAAAACTAAAAAAAATAGTACTTCCATTCATGATATCAACATGAAATTTTGAATGCAGCTTGATATTGAGGTTAATAAAAGCGGAGAATTCTAAAATCTTAACTATTATAGTCGGAATAGAAACTCATCTCCTGGTGGCTGGACCAATTTCGAAAGAATCTAGATTTGTAGAAAATTAAATTCTAAGAACTTTTTTAGAATGCGACATTTCTCTACGAATGATAAAAAAAAAGTTACATGGGAAAAATTAATCGAAATTGTACATAACGCTAAATCGAACTAACGAATGGATTGTGTCGTATGAAAATTTAAAACTAAAAAAATTAGTACTTCCATTCATGATATCAACATGAAATTTTGAATGCAGCTTGATATTGAGGTTAATAAAAGCGGAGAATTCTAAAATCTTAACTATTATAGTCGGAATAGAAACTCATCTCCTGGTGGCTGGACCAATTTCGAAAGAATCTAGATTTGTAGAAAATTAAATTCTAAGAACTTTTCTAGAATGCGACATTCCTCTACGAATGATAAAAAAAAAGTTACATGGGAAAAATTAATCGAAATTGTACATAACGCTAAATCGAACTAACGAATGGATTGTGTCGTATGAAAATTTAAAACTAAAAAAAATAGTACTTCCATTCATGATATCAACATGAAATTTTGAATGCAGCTTGATATTGAGGTTAATAAAAGCGGAGAATTCTAAAATCTTAACTATTATAGTCAGAATAGAAACTCATCTCCTGGTGGCTGGACCAATTTCGAAAGAATCTAGATTTGTAGAAAATTAAATTCTAAGAACTTTTCTAGAATGCGACATTTCTCTACGAATGATAAAAAAAAAGTTACATGGGAAAAATTAATCGAAATTGTACATAACGCTAAATCGAACTAACGAATGGATTGTGTCGTATGAAAATTTAAAACTAAAAAAAATAGTACTTCCATTCATGATATCAACATGAAATTTTGAATGCAGCTTGATATTGAGGTTAATAAAAGCGGAGAATTCTAAAATCTTAACTATTATAGTCAGAATAGAAACTCATCTCCTGGTGGCTGGACCAATTTCGAAAGAATCTAGATTTGTAGAAAATTAAATTCTAAGAACTTTTCTAGAATGCGACATTTCTCTACGAATGATAAAAAAAAAGTTACATGGGAAAAATTAATCGAAATTGTACATAACGCTAAATCGAACTAACGAATGGATTGTGTCGTATGAAAATTTAAAACTAAAAAAAATAGTACTTCCATTCATGATATCAACATGAAATTTTGAATGCAGCTTGATATTGAGGTTAATAAAAGCGGAGAATTCTAAAATCTTAACTATTATAGTCAGAATAGAAACTCATCTCCTGGTGGCTGGACCAATTTCGAAAGAATCTAGATTTGTAGAAAATTAAATTCTAAGAACTTTTCTAGAATGCGACATTTCTCTACGAATGATAAAAAAAAAGTTACATGGGAAAAATTAATCGAAATTGTACATAACGCTAAATCGAACTAACGAATGGATTGTGTCGTATGAAAATTTAAAACTAAAAAAAATAGTACTTCCATTCATGATATCAACATGAAATTTTGAATGCAGCTTGATATTGAGGTTAATAAAAGCGGAGAATTCTAAAATCTTAACTATTATAGTCAGAATAGAAACTCATCTCCTGGTGGCTGGACCAATTTCGAAAGAATCTAGATTTGTAGAAAATTAAATTCTAAGAACTTTTCTAGAATGCGACATTTCTCTACGAATGATAAAAAAAAAGTTACATGGGAAAAATTAATCGAAATTGTACATAACGCTAAATCGAACTAACGAATGGATTGTGTCGTATGAAAATTTAAAACTAAAAAAAATAGTACTTCCATTCATGATATCAACATGAAATTTTGAATGCAGCTTGATATTGAGGTTAATAAAAGCGGAGAATTCTAAAATCTTAACTATTATAGTCAGAATAGAAACTCATCTCCTGGTGGCTGGACCAATTTCGAAAGAATCTAGATTTGTAGAAAATTAAATTCTAAGAACTTTTCTAGAATGCGACATTTCTCTACGAATGATAAAAAAAAAGTTACATGGGAAAAATTAATCGAAATTGTACATAACGCTAAATCGAACTAACGAATGGATTGTGTCGTATGAAAATTTAAAACTAAAAAAAATAGTACTTCCATTCATGATATCAACATGAAATTTTGAATGCAGCTTGATATTGAGGTTAATAAAAGCGGAGAATTCTAAAATCTTAACTATTATAGTCAGAATAGAAACTCATCTCCTGGTGGCTGGACCAATTTCGAAAGAATCTAGATTTGTAGAAAATTAAATTCTAAGAACTTTTTTAGAATGCGACATTTCTCTACGAATGATAAAAAAAAAGTTACATGGGAAAAATTAATCGAAATTGTACATAACGCTAAATCGAACTAACGAATGGATTGTGTCGTATGAAAATTTAAAACTAAAAAAATTAGTACTTCCATTCATGATATCAACATGAAATTTTGAATGCAGCTTGATATTGAGGTTAATAAAAGCGGAGAATTCTAAAATCTTAACTATTATAGTCAGAATAGAAACTCATCTCCTGGTGGCTGGACCAATTTCGAAAGAATCTAGATTTGTAGAAAATTAAATTCTAAGAACTTTTCTAGAATGCGACATTTCTCTACGAATGATAAAAAAAAAGTTACATGGGAAAAATTAATCGAAATTGTACATAACGCTAAATCGAACTAACGAATGGATTGTGTCGTATGAAAATTTAAAACTAAAAAAAATAGTACTTCCATTCATGATATCAACATGAAATTTTGAATGCAGCTTGATATTGAGGTTAATAAAAGCGGAGAATTCTAAAATCTTAACTATTATAGTCAGAATAGAAACTCATCTCCTGGTGGCTGGACCAATTTCGAAAGAATCTAGATTTGTAGAAAATTAAATTCTAAGAACTTTTCTAGAATGCGACATTTCTCTACGAATGATAAAAAAAAAGTTACATGGGAAAAATTAATCGAAATTGTACATAACGCTAAATCGAACTAACGAATGGATTGTGTCGTATGAAAATTTAAAACTAAAAAAATAGTACTTCCATTCATGATATCAACATGAAATTTTGAATGCAGCTTGATATTGAGGTTAATAAAAGCGGAGAATTCTAAAATCTTAACCATTATAGTCAGAATAGAAACTCATCTCCTGGTGGCTGGACCAATTTCGAAAGAATCTAGATTTGTAGAAAATTAAATTCTAAGAACTTTTCTAGAAAGCGACATTTCTCTACGAATGATAAAAAAAAAGTTACATGGGAAAAATTAATCGAAATTGTACATAACGCTAAATCGAACTAACGAATGGATTGTGTCGTATGAAAATTTAAAACTAAAAAAAATAGTACTTCCATTCATGATATCAACATGAAATTTTGAATGCAGCTTGATATTGAGGTTAATAAAAGCGGAGAATTCTAAAATCTTAACTATTATAGTCAGAATAGAAACTCATCTCCTGGTGGCTGGACCAATTTCGAAAGAATCTAGATTTGTAGAAAATTAAATTCTAAGAACTTTTCTAGAATGCGACATTTCTCTACGAATGATAAAAAAAAAGTTACATGGGAAAAATTAATCGAAATTGTACATAACGCTAAATCGAACTAACGAATGGATTGTGTCGTATGAAAATTTAAAACTAAAAAAAATAGTACTTCCATTCATGATATCAACATGAAATTTTGAATGCAGCTTGATATTCAGGTTAATAAAAGCGGAGAATTCTAAAATCTTAACTATTATAGTCAGAATAGAAACTCATCTCCTGGTGGCTGGACCAATTTCGAAAGAATCTAGATTTGTAGAAAATTAAATTCTAAGAACTTTTCTAGAAAGCGACATTTCTCTACGAATGATAAAAAAAAAGTTACATGGGAAAAATTAATCGAAATTGTACATAACGCTAAATCGAACTAACGAATGGATTGTGTCGTATGAAAATTTAAAACTAAAAAAAATAGTACTTCCATTCATGATATCAACATGAAATTTTGAATGCAGCTTGATATTGAGGTTAATAAAAGCGGAGAATTCTAAAATCTTAACTATTATAGTCAGAATAGAAACTCATCTCCTGGTGGCTGGACCAATTTCGAAAGAATCTAGATTTGTAGAAAATTAAATTCTAAGAACTTTTCTAGAAAGCGACATTTCTCTACGAATGATAAAAAAAAGTTACATGGGAAAAATTAATCGAAATTGTACATAACGCTAAATCGAACTAACGAATGGATTGTGTCGTATGAAAATTTAAAACTAAAAAAAATAGTACTTCCATTCATGATATCAACATGAAATTTTGAATGCAGCTTGATATTGAGGTTAATAAAAGCGGAGAATTCTAAAATCTTAACTATTATAGTCAGAATAGAAACTCATCTCCTGGTGGCTGGACCAATTTCGAAAGAATCTAGATTTGTAGAAAATTAAATTCTAAGAACTTTTCTAGAAAGCGACATTTCTCTACGAATGATAAAAAAAAAGTTACATGGGAAAAATTAATCGAAATTGTACATAACGCTAAATCGAACTAACGAATGGATTGTGTCGTATGAAAATTTAAAACTAAAAAAATTAGTACTTCCATTCATGATATCAACATGAAATTTTGAATGCAGCTTGATATTGAGGTTAATAAAAGCGGAGAATTCTAAAATCTTAACTATTATAGTCAGAATAGAAACTCATCTCCTGGTGGCTGGACCAATTTCGAAAGAATCTAGATTTGTAGAAAATTAAATTCTAAGAACTTTTCTAGAATGCGACATTTCTCTACGAATGATAAAAAAAAAGTTACATGGGAAAAATTAATCGAAATTGTACATAACGCTAAATCGAACTAACGAATGGATTGTGTCGTATGAAAATTTAAAACTAAAAAAAATAGTACTTCCATTCATGATATCAACATGAAATTTTGAATGCAGCTTGATATTGAGGTTAATAAAAGCGGAGAATTCTAAAATCTTAACTATTATAGTCAGAATAGAAACTCATCTCCTGGTGGCTGGACCAATTTCGAAAGAATCTAGATTTGTAGAAAATTAAATTCTAAGAACTTTTCTAGAAAGCGACATTTCTCTACGAATGATAAAAAAAAAGTTACATGGGAAAAATTAATCGAAATTGTACATAACGCTAAATCGAACTAACGAATGGATTGTGTCGTATGAAAATTTAAAACTAAAAAAAATAGTACTTCCATTCATGATATCAACATGAAATTTTGAATGCAGCTTGATATTGAGGTTAATAAAAGCGGAGAATTCTAAAATCTTAACTATTATAATCGGAATAGAAACTCATCTCCTGGTGGCTGGACCAATTTCGAAAGAATCTAGATTTGTAGAAAATTAAATTCTAAGAACTTTTCTAGAAAGCGACATTTCTCTACGAATGATAAAAAAAAGTTACATGGGAAAAATTAATCGAAATTGTACATAACGCTAAATCGAACTAACGAATGGATTGTGTCGTATGAAAATTTAAAACTAAAAAAAATAGTACTTCCATTCATGATATCAACATGAAATTTTGAATGCAGCTTGATATTGAGGTTAATAAAAGCGGAGAATTCTAAAATCTTAACTACTATAGTCAGAATAGAAACTCATCTCCTGGTGGCTGGACCAATTTCGAAAGAATCTAGATTTGTAGAAAATTAAATTCTAAGAACTTTTCTAGAAAGCGACATTTCTCTACGAATGATAAAAAAAAAGTTACATGGGAAAAATTAATCGAAATTGTACATAACGCTAAATCGAACTAACGAATGGATTGTGTCGTATGAAAATTTAAAACTAAAAAAATTAGTACTTCCATTCATGATATCAACATGAAATTTTGAATGCAGCTTGATATTGAGGTTAATAAAAGCGGAGAATTCTAAAATCTTAACTATTATAGTCAGAATAGAAACTCATCTCCTGGTGGCTGGACCAATTTCGAAAGAATCTAGATTTGTAGAAAATTAAATTCTAAGAACTTTTTTAGAATGCGACATTTCTCTACGAATGATAAAAAAAAAGTTACATGGGAAAAATTAATCGAAATTGTACATAACGCTAAATCGAACTAACGAATGGATTGTGTCGTATGAAAATTTAAAACTAAAAAAAATAGTACTTCCATTCATGATATCAACATGAAATTTTGAATGCAGCTTGATATTGAGGTTAATAAAAGCGGAGAATTCTAAAATCTTAACTATTATAGTCAGAATAGAAACTCATCTCCTGGTGGCTGGACCAATTTCGAAAGAATCTAGATTTGTAGAAAATTAAATTCTAAGAACTTTTCTAGAAAGCGACATTTCTCTACGAATGATAAAAAAAAAGTTACATGGGAAAAATTAATCGAAATTGTACATAACGCTAAATCGAACTAACGAATGGATTGTGTCGTATGAAAATTTAAAACTAAAAAAAATAGTACTTCCATTCATGATATCAACATGAAATTTTGAATGCAGCTTGATATTGAGGTTAATAAAAGCGGAGAATTCTAAAATCTTAACTATTATAGTCAGAATAGAAACTCATCTCCTGGTGGCTGGACCAATTTCGAAAGAATCTAGATTTGTAGAAAATTAAATTCTAAGAACTTTTCTAGAAAGCGACATTTCTCTACGAATGATAAAAAAAAGTTACATGGGAAAAATTAATCGAAATTGTACATAACGCTAAATCGAACTAACGAATGGATTGTGTCGTATGAAAATTTAAAACTAAAAAAAATAGTACTTCCATTCATGATATCAACATGAAATTTTGAATGCAGCTTGATATTGAGGTTAATAAAAGCGGAGAATTCTAAAATCTTAACTATTATAGTCGGAATAGAAACTCATCTCCTGGTGGCTGGACCAATTTCGAAAGAATCTAGATTTGTAGAAAATTAAATTCTAAGAACTTTTCTAGAAAGCGACATTTCTCTAGGAATGATAAAAAAAAAGTTACATGGGAAAAATTAATCGAAATTGTACATAACGCTAAATCGAACTAACGAATGGATTGTGGGGTATGAAAATTTAAAACTAAAAAAAATAGTACTTCCATTCATGATATCAACATGAAATTTTGAATGCAGCTTGATATTGAGGTTAATAAAAGCGGAGAATTCTAAAATCTTAACTATTATAGTCAGAATAGAAACTCATCTCCTGGTGGCTGGACCAATTTCGAAAGAATCTAGATTTGTAGAAAATTAAATTCTAAGAACTTTTCTAGAAAGCGACATTTCTCTACGAATGATAAAAAAAAAGTTACATGGGAAAAATTAATCGAAATTGTACATAACGCTAAATCGAACTAACGAATGGATTGTGTCGTATGAAAATTTAAAACTAAAAAAATTAGTACTTCCATTCATGATATCAACATGAAATTTTGAATGCAGCTTGATATTGAGGTTAATAAAAGCGGAGAATTCTAAAATCTTAACTATTATAGTCGGAATAGAAACTCATCTCCTGGTGGCTGGACCAATTTCGAAAGAATCTAGATTTGTAGAAAATTAAATTCTAAGAACTTTTCTAGAAAGCGACATTTCTCTACGAATGATAAAAAAAAAGTTACATGGGAAAAATTAATCGAAATTGTACATAACGCTAAATCGAACTAACGAATGGATTGTGTCGTATGAAAATTTAAAACTAAAAAAAATAGTACTTCCATTCATGATATCAACATGAAATTTTGAATGCAGCTTGATATTGAGGTTAATAAAAGCGGAGAATTCTAAAATCTTAACTATTATAGTCAGAATAGAAACTCATCTCCTGGTGGCTGGACCAATTTCGAAAGAATCTAGATTTGTAGAAAATTAAATTCTAAGAACTTTTCTAGAAAGCGACATTTCTCTACGAATGATAAAAAAAAAGTTACATGGGAAAAATTAATCGAAATTGTACATAACGCTAAATCGAACTAACGAATGGATTGTGTCGTATGAAAATTTAAAACTAAAAAAAATAGTACTTCCATTCATGATATCAACATGAAATTTTGAATGCAGCTTGATATTGAGGTTAATAAAAGCGGAGAATTCTAAAATCTTAACTATTATAGTCAGAATAGAAACTCATCTCCTGGTGGCTGGACCAATTTCGAAAGAATCTAGATTTGTAGAAAATTAAATTCTAAGAACTTTTCTAGAAAGCGACATTTCTCTACGAATGATAAAAAAAAAGTTACATGGGAAAAATTAATCGAAATTGTACATAACGCTAAATCGAACTAACGAATGGATTGTGTCGTATGAAAATTTAAAACTAAAAAAAATAGTACTTCCATTCATGATATCAACATGAAATTTTGAATGCAGCTTGATATTGAGGTTAATAAAAGCGGAGAATTCTAAAATCTTAACTATTATAGTCGGAATAGAAACTCATCTCCTGGTGGCTGGACCAATTTCGAAAGAATCTAGATTTGTAGAAAATTAAATTCTAAGAACTTTTCTAGAATGCGACATTTCTCTAGGAATGATAAAAAAAAAGTTACATGGGAAAAATTAATCGAAATTGTACATAACGCTAAATCGAACTAACGAATGGATTGTGTCGTATGAAAATTTAAAACTAAAAAAAATAGTACTTCCATTCATGATATCAACATGAAATTTTGAATGCAGCTTGATATTGAGGTTAATAAAAGCGGAGAATTCTAAAATCTTAACTATTATAGTCGGAATAGAAACTCATCTCCTGGTGGCTGGACCAATTTCGAAAGAATCTAGATTTGTAGAAAATTAAATTCTAAGAACTTTTCTAGAATGCGACATTTCTCTACGAATGATAAAAAAAAAGTTACATGGGAAAAATTAATCGAAATTGTACATAACGCTAAATCGAACTAACGAATGGATTGTGTCGTATGAAAATTAAAACTAAAAAAAATAGTACTTTCCATTCATGATATCAACATGAAATTTTGAATGCAGCTTGATATTGAGGTTAATAAAAGCGGAGAATTCTAAAATCTTAACTATTATAGTCAGAATAGAAACTCATCTCCTGGTGGCTGGACCAATTTCGAAAGAATCTAGATTTGTAGAAAATTAAATTCTAAGAACTTTTCTAGAATGCGACATTTCTCTACGAATGATAAAAAAAAAGTTACATGGGAAAAATTAATCGAAATTGTACATAACGCTAAATCGAACTAACGAATGGATTGTGTCGTATGAAAATTAAAACTAAAAAAAATAGTAACTTCCATTCATGATATCAACATGAAAATTTTGAATGCAGCTTGATATTGAGGTTAATAAAAGCGGAGAATTCTAAAATCTTAACTATTATAGTCAGAATAGAAACTCATCTCCTGGTGGCTGGACCAATTTCGAAAGAATCTAGATTTGTAGAAAATTAAATTCTAAGAACTTTTCTAGAATGCGACATTCTCTACGAATGATAAAAAAAAAGTTACATGGGAAAAATTAATCGAAATTGTACATAACGCTAAATCGAACTAACGAATGGATTGTGTCGTATGAAAATTTAAAACTAAAAAAATAGTACTTCCATTCATGATATCAACATGAAATTTTGAATGCAGCTTGATATTGAGGTTAATAAAAGCGGAGAATTCTAAAATCTTAACTATTATAGTCAGAATAGAAACTCATCTCCTGGTGGCTGGACCAATTTCGAAAGAATCTAGATTTGTAGAAAATTAAATTCTAAGAACTTTTCTAGAAAGCGACATTTCTCTACGAATGATAAAAAAAAAAGTTACATGGGAAAAATTAATCGAAATTGTACATAACGCTAAATCGAACTAACGAATGGATTGTGTCGTATGAAAATTTAAAACTAAAAAAATAGTACTTCCATTCATGATATCAACATGAAATTTTGAATGCAGCTTGATATTGAGGTTAATAAAAGCGGAGAATTCTAAAATCTTAACTATTATAGTCAGAATAGAAACTCATCTCCTGGTGGCTGGACCAATTTCGAAAGAATCTAGATTTGTAGAAAATTAAATTCTAAGAACTTTTCTAGAAAGCGACATTTCTCTACGAATGATAAAAAAAAAGTTACATGGGAAAAATTAATCGAAATTGTACATAACGCTAAATCGAACTAACGAATGGATTGTGTCGTATGAAAATTTAAAACTAAAAAAAATAGTACTTCCCATTCATGATATCAACATGAAATTTTGAATGCAGCTTGATATTGAGGTTAATAAAAGCGGAGAATTCTAAAATCTTAACTATTATAGTCAGAATAGAAACTCATCTCCTGGTGGCTGGACCAATTTCGAAAGAATCTAGATTTGTAGAAAATTAAATTCTAAGAACTTTTCTAGAATGCGACATTTCTCTAGGAATGATAAAAAAAAAGTTACATGGGAAAAATTAATCGAGATTGTACATAACGCTAAATCGAACTAACGAATGGATTGTGTCGTATGAAAATTTAAAACTAAAAAAAATAGTACTTCCATTCATGATATCAACATGAAATTTTGAATGCAGCTTGATATTGAGGTTAATAAAAGCGGAGAATTCTAAAATCTTAACTATTATAGTCAGAATAGAAACTCATCTCCTGGTGGCTGGACCATTTCGAAAGAATCTAGATTTGTAGAAAATTAAATTCTAAGAACTTTTCTAGAATGCGACATTTCTCTAGGAATGATAAAAAAAAAGTTACATGGGAAAAATTAATCGAAATTGTACATAACGCTAAATCGAACTAACGAATGGATTGTGTCGTATGAAAATTTAAAACTAAAAAAAATAGTACTTCCATTCATGATATCAACATGAAATTTTGAATGCAGCTTGATATTGAGGTTAATAAAAGCGGAGAATTCTAAAATCTTAACTATTATAGTCGGAATAGAAACTCATCTCCTGGTGGCTGGACCAATTTCGAAAGAATCTAGATTTGTAGAAAATTAAATTCTAAGAACTTTTCTAGAATGCGACATTTCTCTACGAATGATAAAAAAAAGTTACATGGGAAAAATTAATCGAAATTGTACATAACGCTAAATCGAACTAACGAATGGATTGTGTCGTATGAAAATTTAAAACTAAAAAAAATAGTACTTCCATTCATGATATCAACATGAAATTTTGAATGCAGCTTGATATTGAGGTTAATAAAAGCGGAGAATTCTAAAATCTTAACTATTATAGTCGGAATAGAAACTCATCTCCTGGTGGCTGGACCAATTTCGAAAGAATCTAGATTTGTAGAAAATTAAATTCTAAGAACTTTTCTAGAAAGCGACATTTCTCTACGAATGATAAAAAAAAAGTTACATAGGAAAAATTAATCGAAATTGTACATAACGCTAAATCGAACTAACGAATGGATTGTGTCGTATGAAAATTTAAAACTAAAAAAAATAGTACTTCCATTCATGATATCAACATGAAATTTTGAATGCAGCTTGATATTGAGGTTAATAAAAGCGGAGAATTCTAAAATCTTAACTATTATAGTCAGAATAGAAACTCATCTCCTGGTGGCTGGACCAATTTCGAAAGAATCTAGATTGTAGAAAATTAAATTCTAAGAACTTTTCTAGAAAGCGACATTTCTCTACGAATGATAAAAAAAAAGTTACATGGGAAAAATTAATCGAAATTGTACATAACGCTAAATCGAACTAACGAATGGATTGTGTCGTATGAAAATTTAAAACTAAAAAAATTAGTACTTCCATTCATGATATCAACATGAAATTTTGAATGCAGCTTGATATTGAGGTTAATAAAAGCGGAGAATTCTAAAATCTTAACTATTATAGTCAGAATAGAAACTCATCTCCTGGTGGCTGGACCAATTTCGAAAGAATCTAGATTTGTAGAAAATTAAATTCTAAGAACTTTTCTAGAAAGCGACATTTCTCTACGAATGATAAAAAAAAAGTTACATGGGAAAAATTAATCGAAATTGTACATAACGCTAAATCGAACTAACGAATGGATTGTGTCGTATGAAAATTTAAAACTAAAAAAAATAGTACTTCCATTCATGATATCAACATGAAATTTTGAATGCAGCTTGATATTGAGGTTAATAAAAGCGGAGAATTCTAAAATCTTAACTATTATAGTCGGAATAGAAACTCATCTCCTGGTGGCTGGACCAATTTCGAAAGAATCTAGATTTGTAGAAAATTAAATTCTAAGAACTTTTCTAGAATGCGACATTTCTCTACGAATGATAAAAAAAAAGTTACATGGGAAAAATTAATCGAAATTGTACATAACGCTAAATCGAACTAACGAATGGATTGTGTCGTATGAAAATTTAAAACTAAAAAAAATAGTACTTCCATTCATGATATCAACATGAAATTTTGAATGCAGCTTGATATTGAGGTTAATAAAAGCGGAGAATTCTAAAATCTTAACTATTATAGTCGAATAGAAACTCATCTCCTGGTGGCTGGACCAATTCGAAAGAATCTAGATTTGTAGAAAATTAAATTCTAAGAACTTTTCTAGAATGCGACATTTCTCTACGAATGATAAAAAAAAGTTACATGGGAAAAATTAATCGAAATTGTACATAACGCTAAATCGAACTAACGAATGGATTGTGTCGTATGAAAATTTAAAACTAAAAAAAATAGTACTTCCATTCATGATATCAACATGA
>CAMZJQ010000185.1:0-64784 GCA_947310385.1 Nephrotoma appendiculata | reverse complement strand
GATTTAGCGTTATGTACAATTTCGATTAATTTTTCCATGTAACTTTTTTTTTATCATTCGTAGAGAAATGTCGCTTTCTAGAAAAGTTCTTAGAATTTAATTTTCTACAAATCTAGATTCTTTCGAAATTGGTCCAGCCACCAGGAGATGAGTTTCTATTCTGACTATAATAGTTAAGATTTTAGAATTCTCCGCTTTTATTAACCTCAATATCAAGCTGCATTCAAAATTTCATGTTGATATCATGAATGGAAGTACTATTTTTTTTAGTTTTAAATTTTCATACGACACAATCCATTCGTTAGTTCGATTTAGCGTTATGTACAATTTCGATTAATTTTTCCCATGTAACTTTTTTTTTATCATTCGTAGAGAAATGTCGCTTTCTAGAAAAGTTCTTAGAATTTAATTTTCTACAAATCTAGATTCTTTCGAAATTGGTCCAGCCACCAGGAGATGAGTTTCTATTCTGACTATAATAGTTAAGATTTTAGAATTCTCCGCTTTTATTAACCTCAATATCAAGCTGCATTCAAAATTTCATGTTGATATCATGAATGGAAGTACTATTTTTTTTAGTTTTAAATTTTCATACGACACAATCCATTCGTTAGTTCGATTTAGCGTTATGTACAATTTCGATTAATTTTTCCCATGTAACTTTTTTTTTATCATTCGTAGAGAAATGTCGCTTTCTAGAAAAGTTCTTAGAATTTAATTTTCTACAAATCTAGATTCTTTCGAAATTGGTCCAGCCACCAGGAGATGAGTTTCTATTCTGACTATAATAGTTAAGATTTTAGAATTCTCCGCTTTTATTAACCTCAATATCAAGCTGCATTCAAAATTTCATGTTGATATCATGAATGGAAGTACTATTTTTTTTAGTTTTAAATTTTCATACGACACAATCCATTCGTTAGTTCGATTTAGCGTTATGTACAATTTCGATTAATTTTTCCCATGTAACTTTTTTTTTATCATTCGTAGAGAAATGTCGCATTCTAGAAAAGTTCTTAGAATTTAATTTTCTACAAATCTAGATTCTTTCGAAATTGGTCCAGCCACCAGGAGATGAGTTTCTATTCTGACTATAATAGTTAAGATTTTAGAATTCTCCGCTTTTATTAACCTCAATATCAAGCTGCATTCAAAATTTCATGTTGATATCATGAATGGAAGTACTATTTTTTTTAGTTTTAAATTTTCATACGACACAATCCATTCGTTAGTTCGATTTAGCGTTATGTACAATTTCGATTAATTTTTCCCATGTAACTTTTTTTTTATCATTCGTAGAGAAATGTCGCATTCTAGAAAAGTTCTTAGAATTTAATTTTCTACAAATCTAGATTCTTTCGAAATTGGTCCAGCCACCAGGAGATGAGTTTCTATTCTGACTATAATAGTTAAGATTTTAGAATTCTCCGCTTTTATTAACCTCAATATCAAGCTGCATTCAAAATTTCATGTTGATATCATGAATGGAAGTACTATTTTTTTTAGTTTTAAATTTTCATACGACACAATCCATTCGTTAGTTCGATTTAGCGTTATGTACAATTTCGATTAATTTTTCCCATGTAACTTTTTTTTTATCATTCGTAGAGAAATGTCGCATTCTAGAAAAGTTCTTAGAATTTAATTTTCTACAAATCTAGATTCTTTCGAAATTGGTCCAGCCACCAGGAGATGAGTTTCTATTCTGACTATAATAGTTAAGATTTTAGAATTCTCCGCTTTTATTAACCTCAATATCAAGCTGCATTCAAAATTTCATGTTGATATCATGAATGGAAGTACTATTTTTTTTAGTTTTAAATTTTCATACGACACAATCCATTCGTTAGTTCGATTTAGCGTTATGTACAATTTCGATTAATTTTTCCCATGTAACTTTTTTTTTATCATTCGTAGAGAAATGTCGCTTTCTAGAAAAGTTCTTAGAATTTAATTTTCTACAAATCTAGATTCTTTCGAAATTGGTCCAGCCACCAGGAGATGAGTTTCTATTCTGACTATAATAGTTAAGATTTTAGAATTCTCCGCTTTTATTAACCTCAATATCAAGCTGCATTCAAAATTTCATGTTGATATCATGAATGGAAGTACTATTTTTTTTAGTTTTAAATTTTCATACGACACAATCCATTCGTTAGTTCGATTTAGCGTTATGTACAATTTCGATTAATTTTTCCCATGTAACTTTTTTTTTATCATTCGTAGAGAAATGTCGCATTCTAGAAAAGTTCTTAGAATTTAATTTTCTACAAATCTAGATTCTTTCGAAATTGGTCCAGCCACCAGGAGATGAGTTTCTATTCCGACTATAATAGTTAAGATTTTAGAATTCTCCGCTTTTATTAACCTCAATATCAAGCTGCATTCAAAATTTCATGTTGATATCATGAATGGAAGTACTAATTTTTTTAGTTTTAAATTTTCATACGACACAATCCATTCGTTAGTTCGATTTAGCGTTATGTACAATTTCGATTAATTTTTCCCATGTAACTTTTTTTTTATCATTCGTAGAGAAATGTCGCTTTCTAGAAAAGTTCTTAGAATTTAATTTTCTACAAATCTAGATTCTTTCGAAATTGGTCCAGCCACCAGGAGATGAGTTTCTATTCTGACTATAATAGTTAAGATTTTAGAATTCTCCGCTTTTATTAACCTCAATATCAAGCTGCATTCAAAATTTCATGTTGATATCATGAATGGAAGTACTATTTTTTTTAGTTTTAAATTTTCATACGACACAATCCATTCGTTAGTTCGATTTAGCGTTATGTACAATTTCGATTAATTTTTCCTATGTAACTTTTTTTTTATCATTCGTAGAGAAATGTCGCATTCTAGAAAAGTTCTTAGAATTTAATTTTCTACAAATCTAGATTCTTTCGAAATTGGTCCAGCCACCAGGAGATGAGTTTCTATTCTGACTATAATAGTTAAGATTTTAGAATTCTCCGCTTTTATTAACCTCAATATCAAGCTGCATTCAAAATTTCATGTTGATATCATGAATGGAAGTACTAATTTTTTTAGTTTTAAATTTTCATACGACACAATCCATTCGTTAGTTCGATTTAGCGTTATGTACAATTTCGATTAATTTTTCCCATGTAACTTTTTTTTTATCATTCGTAGAGAAATGTCGCTTTCTAGAAAAGTTCTTAGAATTTAATTTTCTACAAATCTAGATTCTTTCGAAATTGGTCCAGCCACCAGGAGATGAGTTTCTATTCTGACTATAATAGTTAAGATTTTAGAATTCTCCGCTTTTATTAACCTCAATATCAAGCTGCATTCAAAATTTCATGTTGATATCATGAATGGAAGTACTATTTTTTTTAGTTTTAAATTTTCATACGACACAATCCATTCGTTAGTTCGATTTAGCGTTATGTACAATTTCGATTAATTTTTCCCATGTAACTTTTTTTTTATCATTCGTAGAGAAATGTCGCTTTCTAGAAAAGTTCTTAGAATTTAATTTTCTACAAATCTAGATTCTTTCGAAATTGGTCCAGCCACCAGGAGATGAGTTTCTATTCTGACTATAATAGTTAAGATTTTAGAATTCTCCGCTTTTATTAACCTCAATATCAAGCTGCATTCAAAATTTCATGTTGATATCATGAATGGAAGTACTATTTTTTTTAGTTTTAAATTTTCATACGACACAATCCATTCGTTAGTTCGATTTAGCGTTATGTACAATTTCGATTAATTTTTCCCATGTAACTTTTTTTTTATCATTCGTAGAGAAATGTCGCTTTCTAGAAAAGTTCTTAGAATTTAATTTTCTACAAATCTAGATTCTTTCGAAATTGGTCCAGCCACCAGGAGATGAGTTTCTATTCTGACTATAATAGTTAAGATTTTAGAATTCTCCGCTTTTATTAACCTCAATATCAAGCTGAATTCAAAATTTCATGTTGATATCATGAATGGAAGTACTATTTTTTTTAGTTTTAAATTTTCATACGACACAATCCATTCGTTAGTTCGATTTAGCGTTATGTACAATTTCGATTAATTTTTCCCATGTAACTTTTTTTTTATCATTCGTAGAGAAATGTCGCTTTCTAGAAAAGTTCTTAGAATTTAATTTTCTACAAATCTAGATTCTTTCGAAATTGGTCCAGCCACCAGGAGATGAGTTTCTATTCCGACTATAATAGTTAAGATTTTAGAATTCTCCGCTTTTATTAACCTCAATATCAAGCTGCATTCAAAATTTCATGTTGATATCATGAATGGAAGTACTAATTTTTTTAGTTTTAAATTTTCATACGACACAATCCATTCGTTAGTTCGATTTAGCGTTATGTACAATTTCGATTAATTTTTCCCATGTAACTTTTTTTTTATCATTCGTAGAGAAATGTCGCTTTCTAGAAAAGTTCTTAGAATTTAATTTTCTACAAATCTAGATTCTTTCGAAATTGGTCCAGCCACCAGGAGATGAGTTTCTATTCCGACTATAATAGTTAAGATTTTAGAATTCTCCGCTTTTATTAACCTCAATATCAAGCTGCATTCAAAATTTCATGTTGATATCATGAATGGAAGTACTAATTTTTTTAGTTTTAAATTTTCATACGACACAATCCATTCGTTAGTTCGATTTAGCGTTATGTACAATTTCGATTAATTTTTCCCATGTAACTTTTTTTTTATCAAATTGGTCCAGCCACCAGGAGATGAGTTTCTATTCCGACTATAATAGTTAAGATTTTAGAATTCTCCGCTTTTATTAACCTCAATATCAAGCTGCATTCAAAATTTCATGTTGATATCATGAATGGAAGTACTATTTTTTTTAGTTTTAAATTTTCATACGACACAATCCATTCGTTAGTTCGATTTAGCGTTATGTACAATTTCGATTAATTTTTCCCATGTAACTTTTTTTTTATCATTCGTAGAGAAATGTCGCTTTCTAGAAAAGTTCTTAGAATTTAATTTTCTACAAATCTAGATTCTTTCGAAATTGGTCCAGCCACCAGGAGATGAGTTTCTATTCTGACTATAATAGTTAAGATTTTAGAATTCTCCGCTTTTATTAACCTCAACATCAAGCTGCATTCAAAATTTCATGTTGATATCATGAATGGAAGTACTAATTTTTTTAGTTTTAAATTTTCATACGACACAATCCATTCGTTAGTTCGATTTAGCGTTATGTACAATTTCGATTAATTTTTCCCATGTAACTTTTTTTTTATCATTCGTAGAGAAATGTCGCATTCTAGAAAAGTTCTTAGAATTTAATTTTCTACAAATCTAGATTCTTTCGAAATTGGTCCAGCCACCAGGAGATGAGTTTCTATTCCGACTATAATAGTTAAGATTTTAGAATTCTCCGCTTTTATTAACCTCAATATCAAGCTGCATTCAAAATTTCATGTTGATATCATGAATGGAAGTACTATTTTTTTTAGTTTTAAATTTTCATACGACACAATCCATTCGTTAGTTCGATTTAGCGTTATGTACAATTTCGATTAATTTTTCCCATGTAACTTTTTTTTTATCATTCGTAGAGAAATGTCGCTTTCTAGAAAAGTTCTTAGAATTTAATTTTCTACAAATCTAGATTCTTTCGAAATTGGTCCAGCCACCAGGAGATGAGTTTCTATTCTGACTATAATAGTTAAGATTTTAGAATTCTCCGCTTTTATTAACCTCAATATCAAGCTGCATTCAAAATTTCATGTTGATATCATGAATGGAAGTACTATTTTTTTTAGTTTTAAATTTTCATACGACACAATCCATTCGTTAGTTCGATTTAGCGTTATGTACAATTTCGATTAATTTTTCCTATGTAACTTTTTTTTTATCATTCGTAGAGAAATGTCGCATTCTAGAAAAGTTCTTAGAATTTAATTTTCTACAAATCTAGATTCTTTCGAAATTGGTCCAGCCACCAGGAGATGAGTTTCTATTCTGACTATAATAGTTAAGATTTTAGAATTCTCCGCTTTTATTAACCTCAATATCAAGCTGCATTCAAAATTTCATGTTGATATCATGAATGGAAGTACTAATTTTTTTAGTTTTAAATTTTCATACGACACAATCCATTCGTTAGTTCGATTTAGCGTTATGTACAATTTCGATTAATTTTTCCCATGTAACTTTTTTTTTATCATTCGTAGAGAAATGTCGCTTTCTAGAAAAGTTCTTAGAATTTAATTTTCTACAAATCTAGATTCTTTCGAAATTGGTCCAGCCACCAGGAGATGAGTTTCTATTCTGACTATAATAGTTAAGATTTTAGAATTCTCCGCTTTTATTAACCTCAATATCAAGCTGCATTCAAAATTTCATGTTGATATCATGAATGGAAGTACTATTTTTTTTAGTTTTAAATTTTCATACGACACAATCCATTCGTTAGTTCGATTTAGCGTTATGTACAATTTCGATTAATTTTTCCCATGTAACTTTTTTTTTATCATTCGTAGAGAAATGTCGCTTTCTAGAAAAGTTCTTAGAATTTAATTTTCTACAAATCTAGATTCTTTCGAAATTGGTCCAGCCACCAGGAGATGAGTTTCTATTCTGACTATAATAGTTAAGATTTTAGAATTCTCCGCTTTTATTAACCTCAATATCAAGCTGCATTCAAAATTTCATGTTGATATCATGAATGGAAGTACTATTTTTTTTAGTTTTAAATTTTCATACGACACAATCCATTCGTTAGTTCGATTTAGCGTTATGTACAATTTCGATTAATTTTTCCCATGTAACTTTTTTTTTATCATTCGTAGAGAAATGTCGCTTTCTAGAAAAGTTCTTAGAATTTAATTTTCTACAAATCTAGATTCTTTCGAAATTGGTCCAGCCACCAGGAGATGAGTTTCTATTCTGACTATAATAGTTAAGATTTTAGAATTCTCCGCTTTTATTAACCTCAATATCAAGCTGAATTCAAAATTTCATGTTGATATCATGAATGGAAGTACTATTTTTTTTAGTTTTAAATTTTCATACGACACAATCCATTCGTTAGTTCGATTTAGCGTTATGTACAATTTCGATTAATTTTTCCCATGTAACTTTTTTTTTATCATTCGTAGAGAAATGTCGCTTTCTAGAAAAGTTCTTAGAATTTAATTTTCTACAAATCTAGATTCTTTCGAAATTGGTCCAGCCACCAGGAGATGAGTTTCTATTCCGACTATAATAGTTAAGATTTTAGAATTCTCCGCTTTTATTAACCTCAATATCAAGCTGCATTCAAAATTTCATGTTGATATCATGAATGGAAGTACTAATTTTTTTAGTTTTAAATTTTCATACGACACAATCCATTCGTTAGTTCGATTTAGCGTTATGTACAATTTCGATTAATTTTTCCCATGTAACTTTTTTTTTATCATTCGTAGAGAAATGTCGCTTTCTAGAAAAGTTCTTAGAATTTAATTTTCTACAAATCTAGATTCTTTCGAAATTGGTCCAGCCACCAGGAGATGAGTTTCTATTCCGACTATAATAGTTAAGATTTTAGAATTCTCCGCTTTTATTAACCTCAATATCAAGCTGCATTCAAAATTTCATGTTGATATCATGAATGGAAGTACTAATTTTTTTAGTTTTAAATTTTCATACGACACAATCCATTCGTTAGTTCGATTTAGCGTTATGTACAATTTCGATTAATTTTTCCCATGTAACTTTTTTTTTATCATTCGTAGAGAAATGTCGCATTCTAAAAAAGTTCTTAGAATTTAATTTTCTACAAATCTAGATTCTTTCGAAATTGGTCCAGCCACCAGGAGATGAGTTTCTATTCCGACTATAATAGTTAAGATTTTAGAATTCTCCGCTTTTATTAACCTCAATATCAAGCTGCATTCAAAATTTCATGTTGATATCATGAATGGAAGTACTATTTTTTTTAGTTTTAAATTTTCATACGACACAATCCATTCGTTAGTTCGATTTAGCGTTATGTACAATTTCGATTAATTTTTCCCATGTAACTTTTTTTTTATCATTCGTAGAGAAATGTCGCTTTCTAGAAAAGTTCTTAGAATTTAATTTTCTACAAATCTAGATTCTTTCGAAATTGGTCCAGCCACCAGGAGATGAGTTTCTATTCTGACTATAATAGTTAAGATTTTAGAATTCTCCGCTTTTATTAACCTCAACATCAAGCTGCATTCAAAATTTCATGTTGATATCATGAATGGAAGTACTAATTTTTTTAGTTTTAAATTTTCATACGACACAATCCATTCGTTAGTTCGATTTAGCGTTATGTACAATTTCGATTAATTTTTCCCATGTAACTTTTTTTTTATCATTCGTAGAGAAATGTCGCATTCTAGAAAAGTTCTTAGAATTTAATTTTCTACAAATCTAGATTCTTTCGAAATTGGTCCAGCCACCAGGAGATGAGTTTCTATTCTGACTATAATAGTTAAGATTTTAGAATTCTCCGCTTTTATTAACCTCAATATCAAGCTGCATTCAAAATTTCATGTTGATATCATGAATGGAAGTACTATTTTTTTTAGTTTTAAATTTTCATACGACACAATCCATTCGTTAGTTCGATTTAGCGTTATGTACAATTTCGATTAATTTTTCCCATGTAACTTTTTTTTTATCATTCGTAGAGAAATGTCGCTTTCTAGAAAAGTTCTTAGAATTTAATTTTCTACAAATCTAGATTCTTTCGAAATTGGTCCAGCCACCAGGAGATGAGTTTCTATTCTGACTATAATAGTTAAGATTTTAGAATTCTCCGCTTTTATTAACCTCAATATCAAGCTGCATTCAAAATTTCATGTTGATATCATGAATGGAAGTACTATTTTTTTTAGTTTTAAATTTTCATACAACACAATCCATTCGTTAGTTCGATTTAGCGTTATGTACAATTTCGATTAATTTTTCCCATGTAACTTTTTTTTTATCATTCGTAGAGAAATGTCGCTTTCTAGAAAAGTTCTTAGAATTTAATTTTCTACAAATCTAGATTCTTTCGAAATTGGTCCAGCCACCAGGAGATGAGTTTCTATTCTGACTATAATAGTTAAGATTTTAGAATTCTCCGCTTTTATTAACCTCAATATCAAGCTGCATTCAAAATTTCATGTTGATATCATGAATGGAAGTACTATTTTTTTTAGTTTTAAATTTTCATACGACACAATCCATTCGTTAGTTCGATTTAGCGTTATGTACAATTTCGATTAATTTTTCCCATGTAACTTTTTTTTTATCATTCGTAGAGAAATGTCGCATTCTAGAAAAGTTCTTAGAATTTAATTTTCTACAAATCTAGATTCTTTCGAAATTGGTCCAGCCACCAGGAGATGAGTTTCTATTCCGACTATAATAGTTAAGATTTTAGAATTCTCCGCTTTTATTAACCTCAATATCAAGCTGCATTCAAAATTTCATGTTGATATCATGAATGGAAGTACTATTTTTTTTTAGTTTTAAATTTTCATACGACACAATCCATTCGTTAGTTCGATTTAGCGTTATGTACAATTTCGATTAATTTTTCCCATGTAACTTTTTTTTTATCATTCGTAGAGAAATGTCGCATTCTAGAAAAGTTCTTAGAATTTAATTTTCTACAAATCTAGATTCTTTCGAAATTGGTCCAGCCACCAGGAGATGAGTTTCTATTCTGACTATAATAGTTAAGATTTTAGAATTCTCCGCTTTTATTAACCTCAATATCAAGCTACATTCAAAATTTCATGTTGATATCATGAATGGAAGTACTATTTTTTTTAGTTTTAAATTTTCATACGACACAATCCATTCGTTAGTTCGATTTAGCGTTATGTACAATTTCGATTAATTTTTCCCATGTAACTTTTTTTTTATCATTCGTAGAGAAATGTCGCATTCTAGAAAAGTTCTTAGAATTTAATTTTCTACAAATCTAGATTCTTTCGAAATTGGTCCAGCCACCAGGAGATGAGTTTCTATTCCGACTATAATACTTAAGATTTTAGAATTCTCCGCTTTTATTAACCTCAATATCAAGCTGCATTCAAAATTTCATGTTGATATCATGAATGGAAGTACTATTTTTTTTAGTTTTAAATTTTCATACGACACAATCCATTCGTTAGTTCGATTTAGCGTTATGTACAATTTCGATTAATTTTTCCCATGTAACTTTTTTTTTATCATTCGTAGAGAAATGTCGCATTCTAGAAAAGTTCTTAGAATTTAATTTTCTACAAATCTAGATTCTTTCGAAATTGGTCCAGCCACCAGGAGATGAGTTTCTATTCTGACTATAATAGTTAAGATTTTAGAATTCTCCGCTTTTATTAACCTCAATATCAAGCTGCATTCAAAATTTCATGTTGATATCATGAATGGAAGTACTATTTTTTTTAGTTTTAAATTTTCATACGACACAATCCATTCGTTAGTTCGATTTAGCGTTATGTACAATTTCGATTAATTTTTCCCATGTAACTTTTTTTTTATCATTCGTAGAGAAATGTCGCATTCTAGAAAAGTTCTTAGAATTTAATTTTCTACAAATCTAGATTCTTTCGAAATTGGTCCAGCCACCAGGAGATGAGTTTCTATTCTGACTATAATAGTTAAGATTTTAGAATTCTCCGCTTTTATTAACCTCAATATCAAGCTGCATTCAAAATTTCATGTTGATATCATGAATGGAAGTACTATTTTTTTTAGTTTTAAATTTTCATACGACACAATCCATTCGTTAGTTCGATTTAGCGTTATGTACAATTTCGATTAATTTTTCCCATGTAACTTTTTTTTTATCATTCGTAGAGAAATGTCGCTTTCTAGAAAAGTTCTTAGAATTTAATTTTCTACAAATCTAGATTCTTTCGAAATTGGTCCAGCCACCAGGAGATGAGTTTCTATTCTGACTATAATAGTTAAGATTTTAGAATTCTCCGCTTTTATTAACCTCAATATCAAGCTGCATTCAAATTTCATGTTGATATCATGAATGGAAGTACTAATTTTTTTAGTTTTAAATTTTCATACGACACAATCCATTCGTTAGTTCGATTTAGCGTTATGTACAATTTCGATTAATTTTTCCCATGTAACTTTTTTTTTATCATTCGTAGAGAAATGTCGCTTTCTAGAAAAGTTCTTAGAATTTAATTTTCTACAAATCTAGATTCTTTCGAAATTGGTCCAGCCACCAGGAGATGAGTTTCTATTCTGACTATAATAGTTAAGATTTTAGAATTCTCCGCTTTTATTAACCTCAATATCAAGCTGCATTCAAAATTTCATGTTGATATCATGAATGGAAGTACTATTTTTTTTAGTTTTAAATTTTCATACGACACAATCCATTCGTTAGTTCGATTTAGCGTTATGTACAATTTCGATTAATTTTTCCCATGTAACTTTTTTTTTATCATTCGTAGAGAAATGTCGCATTCTAGAAAAGTTCTTAGAATTTAATTTTCTACAAATCTAGATTCTTTCGAAATTGGTCCAGCCACCAGGAGATGAGTTTCTATTCTGACTATAATAGTTAAGATTTTAGAATTCTCCGCTTTTATTAACCTCAATATCAAGCTGCATTCAAAATTTCATGTTGATATCATGAATGGAAGTACTATTTTTTTTAGTTTTAAATTTTCATACGACACAATCCATTCGTTAGTTCGATTTAGCGTTATGTACAATTTCGATTAATTTTTCCCATGTAACTTTTTTTTATCATTCGTAGAGAAATGTTGCTTTCTAGAAAAGTTCTTAGAATTTAATTTTCTACAAATCTAGATTCTTTCGAAATTGGTCCAGCCACCAGGAGATGAGTTTCTATTCCGACTATAATAGTTAAGATTTTAGAATTCTCCGCTTTTATTAACCTCAATATCAAGCTGCATTCAAAATTTCATGTTGATATCATGAATGGAAGTACTATTTTTTTTAGTTTTAAATTTTCATACGACACAATCCATTCGTTAGTTCGATTTAGCGTTATGTACAATTTCGATTAATTTTTCCCATGTAACTTTTTTTTTATCATTCGTAGAGAAATGTCGCATTCTAGAAAAGTTCTTAGAATTTAATTTTCTACAAATCTAGATTCTTTCGAAATTGGTCCAGCCACCAGAGGATGAGTTTCTATTCTGACTATAATAGTTAAGATTTTAGAATTCTCCGCTTTTATTAACCTCAATATCAAGCTGCATTCAAAATTTCATGTTGATATCATGAATGGAAGTACTAATTTTTTTAGTTTTAAATTTTCATACGACACAATCCATTCGTTAGTTCGATTTAGCGTTATGTACAATTTCGATTAATTTTTCCCATGTAACTTTTTTTTTATCATTCGTAGAGAAATGTCGCTTTCTAGAAAAGTTCTTAGAATTTAATTTTCTACAAATCTAGATTCTTTCGAAATTGGTCCAGCCACCAGGAGATGAGTTTCTATTCTGACTATAATAGTTAAGATTTTAGAATTCTCCGCTTTTATTAACCTCAATATCAAGCTGCATTCAAAATTTCATGTTGATATCATGAATGGAAGTACTATTTTTTTTAGTTTTAAATTTTCATACGACACAATCCATTCGTTAGTTCGATTTAGCGTTATGTACAATTTCGATTAATTTTTCCCATGTAACTTTTTTTTTATCATTCGTAGAGAAATGTCGCTTTCTAGAAAAGTTCTTAGAATTTAATTTTCTACAAATCTAGATTCTTTCGAAATTGGTCCAGCCACCAGGAGATGAGTTTCTATTCCGACTATAATAGTTAAGATTTTAGAATTCTCCGCTTTTATTAACCTCAATATCAAGCTGCATTCAAAATTTCATGTTGATATCATGAATGGAAGTACTATTTTTTTTAGTTTTAAATTTTCATACGACACAATCCATTCGTTAGTTCGATTTAGCGTTATGTACAATTTCGATTAATTTTTCCCATGTAACTTTTTTTTTATCATTCGTAGAGAAATGTCGCTTTCTAGAAAAGTTCTTAGAATTTAATTTTCTACAAATCTAGATTCTTTCGAAATTGGTCCAGCCACCAGGAGATGAGTTTCTATTCTGACTATAATAGTTAAGATTTTAGAATTCTCCGCTTTTATTAACCTCAATATCAAGCTGCATTCAAAATTTCATGTTGATATCATGAATGGAAGTACTAATTTTTTTAGTTTTAAATTTTCATACGACACAATCCATTCGTTAGTTCGATTTAGCGTTATGTACAATTTCGATTAATTTTTCCCATGTAACTTTTTTTTTATCATTCCTAGAGAAATGTCGCATTCTAGAAAAGTTCTTAGAATTTAATTTTCTACAAATCTAGATTCTTTCGAAATTGGTCCAGCCACCAGGAGATGAGTTTCTATTCTGACTATAATAGTTAAGATTTTAGAATTCTCCGCTTTTATTAACCTCAATATCAAGCTGCATTCAAAATTTCATGTTGATATCATGAATGGAAGTACTATTTTTTTTAGTTTTAAATTTTCATACGACACAATCCATTCGTTAGTTCGATTTAGCGTTATGTACAATTTCGATTAATTTTTCCCATGTAACTTTTTTTTTATCATTCGTAGAGAAATGTCGCTTTCTAGAAAAGTTCTTAGAATTTAATTTTCTACAAATCTAGATTCTTTCGAAATTGGTCCAGCCACCAGGAGATGAGTTTCTATTCCGACTATAATAGTTAAGATTTTAGAATTCTCCGCTTTTATTAACCTCAATATCAAGCTGCATTCAAAATTTCATGTTGATATCATGAATGGAAGTACTATTTTTTTTAGTTTTAAATTTTCATACGACACAATCCATTCGTTAGTTCGATTTAGCGTTATGTACAATTTCGATTAATTTTTCCCATGTAACTTTTTTTTTATCATTCGTAGAGAAATGTCGCTTTCTAGAAAAGTTCTTAGAATTTAATTTTCTACAAATCTAGATTCTTTCGAAATTGGTCCAGCCACCAGGAGATGAGTTTCTATTCTGACTATAATAGTTAAGATTTTAGAATTCTCCGCTTTTATTAACCTCAATATCAAGCTGCATTCAAAATTTCATGTTGATATCATGAATGGAAGTACTATTTTTTTTAGTTTTAAATTTTCATACGACACAATCCATTCGTTAGTTCGATTTAGCGTTATGTACAATTTCGATTAATTTTTCCCATGTAACTTTTTTTTTATCATTCGTAGAGAAATGTCGCTTTCTAGAAAAGTTCTTAGAATTTAATTTTCTACAAATCTAGATTCTTTCGAAATTGGTCCAGCCACCAGGAGATGAGTTTCTATTCTGACTATAATAGTTAAGATTTTAGAATTCTCCGCTTTTATTAACCTCAATATCAAGCTGCATTCAAAATTTCATGTTGATATCATGAATGGAAGTACTAATTTTTTTAGTTTTAAATTTTCATACGACACAATCCATTCGTTAGTTCGATTTAGCGTTATGTACAATTTCGATTAATTTTTCCCATGTAACTTTTTTTTTATCATTCGTAGAGAAATGTCGCTTTCTAGAAAAGTTCTTAGAATTTAATTTTCTACAAATCTAGATTCTTTCGAAATTGGTCCAGCCACCAGGAGATGAGTTTCTATTCTGACTATAATAGTTAAGATTTTAGAATTCTCCGCTTTTATTAACCTCAATATCAAGCTGCATTCAAAATTTCATGTTGATATCATGAATGGAAGTACTATTTTTTTTAGTTTTAAATTTTCATACGACACAATCCATTCGTTAGTTCGATTTAGCGTCATGTACAATTTCGATTAATTTTTCCCATGTAACTTTTTTTTTATCATTCCTAGAGAAATGTCGCATTCTAGAAAAGTTCTTAGAATTTAATTTTCTACAAATCTAGATTCTTTCGAAATTGGTCCAGCCACCAGGAGATGAGTTTCTATTCTGACTATAATAGTTAAGATTTTAGAATTCTCCGCTTTTATTAACCTCAATATCAAGCTGCATTCAAAATTTCATGTTGATATCATGAATGGAAGTACTATTTTTTTTAGTTTTAAATTTTCATACGACACAATCCATTCGTTAGTTCGATTTAGCGTTATGTACAATTTCGATTAATTTTTCCCATGTAACTTTTTTTTTATCATTCGTAGAGAAATGTCGCTTTCTAGAAAAGTTCTTAGAATTTAATTTTCTACAAATCTAGATTCTTTCGAAATTGGTCCAGCCACCAGGAGATGAGTTTCTATTCTGACTATAATAGTTAAGATTTTAGAATTCTCCGCTTTTATTAACCTCAATATCAAGCTGCATTCAAAATTTCATATTGATATCATGAATGGAAGTACTATTTTTTTTAGTTTTAAATTTTCATACGACACAATCCATTCGTTAGTTCGATTTAGCGTTATGTACAATTTCGATTAATTTTTCCCATGTAACTTTTTTTTTATCATTCGTAGAGAAATGTCACATTCTAGAAAAGTTCTTAGAATTTAATTTTCTACAAATCTAGATTCTTTCGAAATTGGTCCAGCCACCAGGAGATGAGTTTCTATTCTGACTATAATAGTTAAGATTTTAGAATTCTCCGCTTTTATTAACCTCAATATCAAGCTGCATTCAAAATTTCATGTTGATATCATGAATGGAAGTACTATTTTTTTTAGTTTTAAATTTTCATACGACACAATCCATTCGTTAGTTCGATTTAGCGTTATGTACAATTTCGATTAATTTTTCCCATGTAACTTTTTTTTTATCATTCCTAGAGAAATGTCGCTTTCTAGAAAAGTTCTTAGAATTTAATTTTCTACAAATCTAGATTCTTTCGAAATTGGTCCAGCCACCAGGAGATGAGTTTCTATTCTGACTATAATAGTTAAGATTTTAGAATTCTCCGCTTTTATTAACCTCAATATCAAGCTGCATTCAAAATTTCATGTTGATATCATGAATGGAAGTACTATTTTTTTTAGTTTTAAATTTTCATACGACACAATCCATTCGTTAGTTCGATTTAGCGTTATGTACAATTTCGATTAATTTTTCCCATGTAACTTTTTTTTTATCATTCCTAGAGAAATGTCGCATTCTAGAAAAGTTCTTAGAATTTAATTTTCTACAAATCTAGATTCTTTCGAAATTGGTCCAGCCACCAGGAGATGAGTTTCTATTCTGACTATAATAGTTAAGATTTTAGAATTCTCCGCTTTTATTAACCTCAATATCAAGCTGCATTCAAAATTTCATGTTGATATCATGAATGGAAGTACTATTTTTTTTAGTTTTAAATTTTCATACGACACAATCCATTCGTTAGTTCGATTTAGCGTTATGTACAATTTCGATTAATTTTTCCCATGTAACTTTTTTTTTATCATTCGTAGAGAAATGTCGCTTTCTAGAAAAGTTCTTAGAATTTAATTTTCTACAAATCTAGATTCTTTCGAAATTGGTCCAGCCACCAGGAGATGAGTTTCTATTCTGACTATAATAGTTAAGATTTTAGAATTCTCCGCTTTTATTAACCTCAATATCAAGCTGCATTCAAAATTTCATGTTGATATCATGAATGGAAGTACTATTTTTTTTAGTTTTAAATTTTCATACGACACAATCCATTCGTTAGTTCGATTTAGCGTTATGTACAATTTCGATTAATTTTTCCCATGTAACTTTTTTTTTATCATTCGTAGAGAAATGTCGCATTCTAGAAAAGTTCTTAGAATTTAATTTTCTACAAATCTAGATTCTTTCGAAATTGGTCCAGCCACCAGGAGATGAGTTTCTATTCTGACTATAATAGTTAAGATTTTAGAATTCTCCGCTTTTATTAACCTCAATATCAAGCTGCATTCAAAATTTCATGTTGATATCATGAATGGAAGTACTATTTTTTTTAGTTTTAAATTTTCATACGACACAATCCATTCGTTAGTTCGATTTAGCGTTATGTACAATTTCGATTAATTTTTCCCATGTAACTTTTTTTTTATCATTCGTAGAGAAATGTCGCATTCTAGAAAAGTTCTTAGAATTTAATTTTCTACAAATCTAGATTCTTTCGAAATTGGTCCAGCCACCAGGAGATGAGTTTCTATTCTGACTATAATAGTTAAGATTTTAGAATTCTCCGCTTTTATTAACCTCAATATCAAGCTGCATTCAAAATTTCATGTTGATATCATGAATGGAAGTACTATTTTTTTTAGTTTTAAATTTTCATACGACACAATCCATTCGTTAGTTCGATTTAGCGTTATGTACAATTTCGATTAATTTTTCCCATGTAACTTTTTTTTTATCATTCGTAGAGAAATGTCGCATTCTAGAAAAGTTCTTAGAATTTAATTTTCTACAAATCTAGATTCTTTCGAAATTGGTCCAGCCACCAGGAGATGAGTTTCTATTCTGAATATAATAGTTAAGATTTTAGAATTCTCCGCTTTTATTAACCTCAATATCAAGCTGCATTCAAAATTTCATGTTGATATCATGAATGGAAGTACTATTTTTTTTAGTTTTAAATTTTCATACGACACAATCCATTCGTTAGTTCGATTTAGCGTTATGTACAATTTCGATTAATTTTTCCCATGTAACTTTTTTTTTATCATTCGTAGAGAAATGTCGCATTCTAGAAAAGTTCTTAGAATTTAATTTTCTACAAATCTAGATTCTTTCGAAATTGGTCCAGCCACCAGGAGATGAGTTTCTATTCTGACTATAATAGTTAAGATTTTAGAATTCTCCGCTTTTATTAACCTCAATATCAAGCTGCATTCAAAATTTCATGTTGATATCATGAATGGAAGTACTATTTTTTTTAGTTTTAAATTTTCATACGACACAATCCATTCGTTAGTTCGATTTAGCGTTATGTACAATTTCGATTAATTTTTCCCATGTAACTTTTTTTTTATCATTCGTAGAGAAATGTCGCATTCTAGAAAAGTTCTTAGAATTTAATTTTCTACAAATCTAGATTCTTTCGAAATTGGTCCAGCCACCAGGAGATGAGTTTCTATTCCGACTATAATAGTTAAGATTTTAGAATTCTCCGCTTTTATTAACCTCAATATCAAGCTGCATTCAAAATTTCATGTTGATATCATGAATGGAAGTACTATTTTTTTTAGTTTTAAATTTTCATACGACACAATCCATTCGTTAGTTCGATTTAGCGATATGTACAATTTCGATTAATTTTTCCCATGTAACTTTTTTTTTATCATTCGTAGAGAAATGTCGCATTCTAGAAAAGTTCTTAGAATTTAATTTTCTACAAATCTAGATTCTTTCGAAATTGGTCCAGCCACCAGGAGATGAGTTTCTATTCTGACTATAATAGTTAAGATTTTAGAATTCTCCGCTTTTATTAACCTCAATATCAAGCTGCATTCAAAATTTCATGTTGATATCATGAATGGAAGTACTATTTTTTTTAGTTTTAAATTTTCATACGACACAATCCATTCGTTAGTTCGATTTAGCGTTATGTACAATTTCGATTAATTTTTCCCATGTAACTTTTTTTTTATCATTCGTAGAGAAATGTCGCATTCTAGAAAAGTTCTTAGAATTTAATTTTCTACAAATCTAGATTCTTTCGAAATTGGTCCAGCCACCAGGAGATGAGTTTCTATTCTGACTATAATAGTTAAGATTTTAGAATTCTCCGCTTTTATTAACCTCAATATCAAGCTGCATTCAAAATTTCATGTTGATATCATGAATGGAAGTACTATTTTTTTTAGTTTTAAATTTTCATACGACACAATCCATTCGTTAGTTCGATTTAGCGTTATGTACAATTTCGATTAATTTTTCCCATGTAACTTTTTTTTTATCATTCGTAGAGAAATGTCGCATTCTAGAAAAGTTCTTAGAATTTAATTTTCTACAAATCTAGATTCTTTCGAAATTGGTCCAGCCACCAGGAGATGAGTTTCTATTCTGACTATAATAGTTAAGATTTTAGAATTCTCCGCTTTTATTAACCTCAATATCAAGCTGCATTCAAAATTTCATGTTGATATCATGAATGGAAGTACTATTTTTTTTAGTTTTAAATTTTCATACGACACAATCCATTCGTTAGTTCGATTTAGCGTTATGTACAATTTCGATTAATTTTTCCCATGTAACTTTTTTTTTATCATTCGTAGAGAAATGTCGCATTCTAGAAAAGTTCTTAGAATTTAATTTTCTACAAATCTAGATTCTTTCGAAATTGGTCCAGCCACCAGGAGATGAGTTTCTATTCTGACTATAATAGTTAAGATTTTAGAATTCTCCGCTTTTATTAACCTCAATATCAAGCTGCATTCAAAATTTCATGTTGATATCATGAATGGAAGTACTATTTTTTTTAGTTTTAAATTTTCATACGACACAATCCATTCGTTAGTTCGATTTAGCGTTATGTACAATTTCGATTAATTTTTCCCATGTAACTTTTTTTTTATCATTCCTAGAGAAATATCGCATTCTAGAAAAGTTCTTAGAATTTAATTTTCTACAAATCTAGATTCTTTCGAAATTGGTCCAGCCACCAGGAGATGAGTTTCTATTCTGACTATAATAGTTAAGATTTTAGAATTCTCCGCTTTTATTAACCTCAATATCAAGCTGCATTCAAAATTTCATGTTGATATCATGAATGGAAGTACTATTTTTTTTAGTTTTAAATTTTCATACGACACAATCCATTCGTTAGTTCGATTTAGCGTTATGTACAATTTCGATTAATTTTTCCCATGTAACTTTTTTTTTATCATTCGTAGAGAAATGTCGCTTTCTAGAAAAGTTCTTAGAATTTAATTTTCTACAAATCTAGATTCTTTCGAAATTGGTCCAGCCACCAGGAGATGAGTTTCTATTCTGACTATAATAGTTAAGATTTTAGAATTCTCCGCTTTTATTAACCTCAATATCAAGCTGCATTCAAAATTTCATGTTGATATCATGAATGGAAGTACTATTTTTTTTAGTTTTAAATTTTCATACGACACAATCCATTCGTTAGTTCGATTTAGCGTTATGTACAATTTCGATTAATTTTTCCCATGTAACTTTTTTTTTATCATTCGTAGAGAAATGTCGCTTTCTAGAAAAGTTCTTAGAATTTAATTTTCTACAAATCTAGATTCTTTCGAAATTGGTCCAGCCACCAGGAGATGAGTTTCTATTCTGACTATAATAGTTAAGATTTTAGAATTCTCCGCTTTTATTAACCTCAATATCAAGCTGCATTCAAAATTTCATGTTGATATCATGAATGGAAGTACTATTTTTTTTAGTTTTAAATTTTCATACGACACAATCCATTCGTTAGTTCGATTTAGCGTTATGTACAATTTCGATTAATTTTTCCCATGTAACTTTTTTTTTATCATTCGTAGAGAAATGTCGCATTCTAGAAAAGTTCTTAGAATTTAATTTTCTACAAATCTAGATTCTTTCGAAATTGGTCCAGCCACCAGGAGATGAGTTTCTATTCTGACTATAATAGTTAAGATTTTAGAATTCTCCGCTTTTATTAACCTCAATATCAAGCTGCATTCAAAATTTCATGTTGATATCATGAATGGAAGTACTATTTTTTTTAGTTTTAAATTTTCATACGACACAATCCATTCGTTAGTTCGATTTAGCGTTATGTACAATTTCGATTAATTTTTCCCATGTAACTTTTTTTTTATCATTCGTAGAGAAATGTCGCATTCTAGAAAAGTTCTTAGAATTTAATTTTCTACAAATCTAGATTCTTTCGAAATTGGTCCAGCCACCAGGAGATGAGTTTCTATTCTGACTATAATAGTTAAGATTTTAGAATTCTCCGCTTTTATTAACCTCAATATCAAGCTGCATTCAAAATTTCATGTTGATATCATGAATGGAAGTACTATTTTTTTTAGTTTTAAATTTTCATACGACACAATCCATTCGTTAGTTCGATTTAGCGTTATGTACAATTTCGATTAATTTTTCCCATGTAACTTTTTTTTTATCATTCGTAGAGAAATGTCGCATTCTAGAAAAGTTCTTAGAATTTAATTTTCTACAAATCTAGATTCTTTCGAAATTGGTCCAGCCACCAGGAGATGAGTTTCTATTCTGACTATAATAGTTAAGATTTTAGAATTCTCCGCTTTTATTAACCTCAATATCAAGCTGCATTCAAAATTTCATGTTGATATCATGAATGGAAGTACTATTTTTTTTAGTTTTAAATTTTCATACGACACAATCCATTCGTTAGTTCGATTTAGCGTTATGTACAATTTCGATTAATTTTTCCCATGTAACTTTTTTTTTATCATTCGTAGAGAAATGTCGCATTCTAGAAAAGTTCTTAGAATTTAATTTTCTACAAATCTAGATTCTTTCGAAATTGGTCCAGCCACCAGGAGATGAGTTTCTATTCCGACTATAATAGTTAAGATTTTAGAATTCTCCGCTTTTATTAACCTCAATATCAAGCTGCATTCAAAATTTCATGTTGATATCATGAATGGAATTACTATTTTTTTTAGTTTTAAATTTTCATACGACACAATCCATTCGTTAGTTCGATTTAGCGATATGTACAATTTCGATTAATTTTTCCCATGTAACTTTTTTTTTATCATTCCTAGAGAAATGTCGCATTCTAGAAAAGTTCTTAGAATTTAATTTTCTACAAATCTAGATTCTTTCGAAATTGGTCCAGCCACCAGGAGATGAGTTTCTATTCTGACTATAATAGTTAAGATTTTAGAATTCTCTGCTTTTATTAACCTCAATATCAAGCTGCATTCAAAATTTCATGTTGATATCATGAATGGAAGTACTATTTTTTTTAGTTTTAAATTTTCATACGACACAATCCATTCGTTAGTTCGATTTAGCGTTATGTACAATTTCGATTAATTTTTCCCATGTAACTTTTTTTTTATCATTCGTAGAGAAATGTCGCTTTCTAGAAAAGTTCTTAGAATTTAATTTTCTACAAATCTAGATTCTTTCGAAATTGGTCCAGCCACCAGGAGATGAGTTTCTATTCTGACTATAATAGTTAAGATTTTAGAATTCTCCGCTTTTATTAACCTCAATATCAAGCTGCATTCAAAATTTCATGTTGATATCATGAATGGAAGTACTATTTTTTTTAGTTTTAAATTTTCATACGACACAATCCATTCGTTAGTTCGATTTAGCGTTATGTACAATTTCGATTAATTTTTCCTATGTAACTTTTTTTTTATCATTCGTAGAGAAATGTCGCATTCTAGAAAAGTTCTTAGAATTTAATTTTCTACAAATCTAGATTCTTTCGAAATTGGTCCAGCCACCAGGAGATGAGTTTCTATTCTGACTATAATAGTTAAGATTTTAGAATTCTCCGCTTTTATTAACCTCAATATCAAGCTGCATTCAAAATTTCATGTTGATATCATGAATGGAAGTACTATTTTTTTTAGTTTTAAATTTTCATACGACACAATCCATTCGTTAGTTCGATTTAGCGTTATGTACAATTTCGATTAATTTTTCCCATGTAACTTTTTTTTTATCATTCGTAGAGAAATGTCGCTTTCTAGAAAAGTTCTTAGAATTTAATTTTCTACAAATCTAGATTCTTTCGAAATTGGTCCAGCCACCAGGAGATGAGTTTCTATTCTGACTATAATAGTTAAGATTTTAGAATTCTCCGCTTTTATTAACCTCAATATCAAGCTGCATTCAAAATTTCATGTTGATATCATGAATGGAAGTACTATTTTTTTTAGTTTTAAATTTTCATACGACACAATCCATTCGTTAGTTCGATTTAGCGTTATGTACAATTTCGATTAATTTTTCCCATGTAACTTTTTTTTTATCATTCGTAGAGAAATGTCGCATTCTAGAAAAGTTCTTAGAATTTAATTTTCTACAAATCTAGATTCTTTCGAAATTGGTCCAGCCACCAGGAGATGAGTTTCTATTCTGACTATAATAGTTAAGATTTTAGAATTCTCCGCTTTTATTAACCTCAATATCAAGCTGCATTCAAAATTTCATGTTGATATCATGAATGGAAGTACTATTTTTTTTAGTTTTAAATTTTCATACGACACAATCCATTCGTTAGTTCGATTTAGCGTTATGTACAATTTCGATTAATTTTTCCCATGTAACTTTTTTTTTATCATTCGTAGAGAAATGTCGCTTTCTAGAAAAGTTCTTAGAATTTAATTTTCTACAAATCTAGATTCTTTCGAAATTGGTCCAGCCACCAGGAGATGAGTTTCTATTCTGACTATAATAGTTAAGATTTTAGAATTCTCCGCTTTTATTAACCTCAATATCAAGCTGCATTCAAAATTTCATGTTGATATCATGAATGGAAGTACTATTTTTTTTAGTTTTAAATTTTCATACGACACAATCCATTCGTTAGTTCGATTTAGCGTTATGTACAATTTCGATTAATTTTTCCCATGTAACTTTTTTTTTATCATTCGTAGAGAAATGTCGCTTTCTAGAAAAGTTCTTAGAATTTAATTTTCTACAAATCTAGATTCTTTCGAAATTGGTCCAGCCACCAGGAGATGAGTTTCTATTCTGACTATAATAGTTAAGATTTTAGAATTCTCCGCTTTTATTAACCTCAATATCAAGCTGCATTCAAAATTTCATGTTGATATCATGAATGGAAGTACTATTTTTTTTAGTTTTAAATTTTCATACGACACAATCCATTCGTTAGTTCGATTTAGCGTTATGTACAATTTCGATTAATTTTTCCCATGTAACTTTTTTTTTATCATTCGTAGAGAAATGTCGCTTTCTAGAAAAGTTCTTAGAATTTAATTTTCTACAAATCTAGATTCTTTCGAAATTGGTCCAGCCACCAGGAGATGAGTTTCTATTCTGACTATAATAGTTAAGATTTTAGAATTCTCCGCTTTTATTAACCTCAATATCAAGCTGCATTCAAAATTTCATGTTGATATCATGAATGGAAGTACTAATTTTTTTAGTTTTAAATTTTCATACGACACAATCCATTCGTTAGTTCGATTTAGCGTTATGTACAATTTCGATTAATTTTTCCCATGTAACTTTTTTTTTATCATTCGTAGAGAAATGTCGCTTTCTAGAAAAGTTCTTAGAATTTAATTTTCTACAAATCTAGATTCTTTCGAAATTGGTCCAGCCACCAGGAGATGAGTTTCTATTCTGACTATAATAGTTAAGATTTTAGAATTCTCCGCTTTTATTAACCTCAATATCAAGCTGCATTCAAAATTTCATGTTGATATCATGAATGGAAGTACTATTTTTTTTAGTTTTAAATTTTCATACGACACAATCCATTCGTTAGTTCGATTTAGCGTTATGTACAATTTCGATTAATTTTTCCCATGTAACTTTTTTTTATCATTCGTAGAGAAATGTCGCTTTCTAGAAAAGTTCTTAGAATTTAATTTTCTACAAATCTAGATTCTTTCGAAATTGGTCCAGCCACCAGGAGATGAGTTTCTATTCTGACTATAATAGTTAAGATTTTAGAATTCTCCGCTTTTATTAACCTCAATATCAAGCTGCATTCAAAATTTCATGTTGATATCATGAATGGAAGTACTAATTTTTTTAGTTTTAAATTTTCATACGACACAATCCATTCGTTAGTTCGATTTAGCGTTATGTACAATTTCGATTAATTTTTCCCATGTAACTTTTTTTTTATCATTCGTAGAGAAATGTCGCATTCTAGAAAAGTTCTTAGAATTTAATTTTCTACAAATCTAGATTCTTTCGAAATTGGTCCAGCCACCAGGAGATGAGTTTCTATTCTGACTATAATAGTTAAGATTTTAGAATTCTCCGCTTTTATTAACCTCAATATCAAGCTGCATTCAAAATTTCATGTTGATATCATGAATGGAAGTACTATTTTTTTTAGTTTTAAATTTTCATACGACACAATCCATTCGTTAGTTCGATTTAGCGTTATGTACAATTTCGATTAATTTTTCCCATGTAACTTTTTTTTTATCATTCGTAGAGAAATGTCGCATTCTAGAAAAGTTCTTAGAATTTAATTTTCTACAAATCTAGATTCTTTCGAAATTGGTCCAGCCACCAGGAGATGAGTTTCTATTCCGACTATAATAGTTAAGATTTTAGAATTCTCCGCTTTTATTAACCTCAATATCAAGCTGCATTCAAAATTTCATGTTGATATCATGAATGGAAGTACTATTTTTTTTAGTTTTAAATTTTCATACGACACAATCCATTCGTTAGTTCGATTTAGCGTTATGTACAATTTCGATTAATTTTTCCCATGTAACTTTTTTTTTATCATTCGTAGAGAAATGTCGCTTTCTAGAAAAGTTCTTAGAATTTAATTTTCTACAAATCTAGATTCTTTCGAAATTGGTCCAGCCACCAGGAGATGAGTTTCTATTCTGACTATAATAGTTAAGATTTTAGAATTCTCCGCTTTTATTAACCTCAATATCAAGCTGCATTCAAAATTTCATGTTGATATCATGAATGAAAGTACTATTTTTTTTAGTTTTAAATTTTCATACGACACAATCCATTCGTTAGTTCGATTTAGCGTTATGTACAATTTCGATTAATTTTTCCCATGTAACTTTTTTTTTATCATTCGTAGAGAAATGTCGCTTTCTAGAAAAGTTCTTAGAATTTAATTTTCTACAAATCTAGATTCTTTCGAAATTGGTCCAGCCACCAGGAGATGAGTTTCTATTCTGACTATAATAGTTAAGATTTTAGAATTCTCCGCTTTTATTAACCTCAATATCAAGCTGCATTCAAAATTTCATGTTGATATCATGAATGGAAGTACTATTTTTTTTAGTTTTAAATTTTCATACGACACAATCCATTCGTTAGTTCGATTTAGCGTTATGTACAATTTCGATTAATTTTTCCCATGTAACTTTTTTTTTATCATTCGTAGAGAAATGTCGCTTTCTAGAAAAGTTCTTAGAATTTAATTTTCTACAAATCTAGATTCTTTCGAAATTGGTCCAGCCACCAGGAGATGAGTTTCTATTCTGACTATAATAGTTAAGATTTTAGAATTCTCCGCTTTTATTAACCTCAATATCAAGCTGCATTCAAAATTTCATGTTGATATCATGAATGGAAGTACTATTTTTTTTAGTTTTAAATTTTCATACGACACAATCCATTCGTTAGTTCGATTTAGCGTTATGTACAATTTCGATTAATTTTTCCCATGTAACTTTTTTTTTATCATTCGTAGAGAAATGTCGCTTTCTAGAAAAGTTCTTAGAATTTAATTTTCTACAAATCTAGATTCTTTCGAAATTGGTCCAGCCACCAGGAGATGAGTTTCTATTCTGACTATAATAGTTAAGATTTTAGAATTCTCCGCTTTTATTAACCTCAATATCAAGCTGCATTCAAAATTTCATGTTGATATCATGAATGGAAGTACTATTTTTTTTAGTTTTAAATTTTCATACGACACAATCCATTCGTTAGTTCGATTTAGCGTTATGTACAATTTCGATTAATTTTTCCCATGTAACTTTTTTTTTATCATTCGTAGAGAAATGTCGCATTCTAGAAAAGTTCTTAGAATTTAATTTTCTACAAATCTAGATTCTTTCGAAATTGGTCCAGCCACCAGGAGATGAGTTTCTATTCTGACTATAATAGTTAAGATTTTAGAATTCTCCGCTTTTATTAACCTCAATATCAAGCTGCATTCAAAATTTCATGTTGATATCATGAATGGAAGTACTAATTTTTTTAGTTTTAAATTTTCATACGACACAATCCATTCGTTAGTTCGATTTAGCGTTATGTACAATTTCGATTAATTTTTCCCATGTAACTTTTTTTTTATCATTCGTAGAGAAATGTCGCTTTCTAGAAAAGTTCTTAGAATTTAATTTTCTACAAATCTAGATTCTTTCGAAATTGGTCCAGCCACTAGGAGATGAGTTTCTATTCTGACTATAATAGTTAAGATTTTAGAATTCTCCGCTTTTATTAACCTCAATATCAAGCTGCATTCAAAATTTCATGTTGATATCATGAATGGAAGTACTATTTTTTTTAGTTTTAAATTTTCATACGACACAATCCATTCGTTAGTTCGATTTAGCGTTATGTACAATTTCGATTAATTTTTCCCATGTAACTTTTTTTTTATCATTCGTAGAGAAATGTCGCTTTCTAGAAAAGTTCTTAGAATTTAATTTTCTACAAATCTAGATTCTTTCGAAATTGGTCCAGCCACCAGGAGATGAGTTTCTATTCTGACTATAATAGTTAAGATTTTAGAATTCTCCGCTTTTATTAACCTCAATATCAAGCTGCATTCAAAATTTCATGTTGATATCATGAATGGAAGTACTATTTTTTTTAGTTTTAAATTTTCATACGACACAATCCATTCGTTAGTTCGATTTAGCGTTATGTACAATTTCGATTAATTTTTCCCATGTAACTTTTTTTTTATCATTCGTAGAGAAATGTCGCATTCTAGAAAAGTTCTTAGAATTTAATTTTCTACAAATCTAGATTCTTTCGAAATTGGTCCAGCCACCAGGAGATGAGTTTCTATTCTGACTATAATAGTTAAGATTTTAGAATTCTCCGCTTTTATTAACCTCAATATCAAGCTGCATTCAAAATTTCATGTTGATATCATGAATGGAAGTACTATTTTTTTTAGTTTTAAATTTTCATACGACACAATCCATTCGTTAGTTCGATTTAGCGTTATGTACAATTTCGATTAATTTTTCCCATGTAACTTTTTTTTTATCATTCGTAGAGAAATGTCGCTTTCTAGAAAAGTTCTTAGAATTTAATTTTCTACAAATCTAGATTCTTTCGAAATTGGTCCAGCCACCAGGAGATGAGTTTCTATTCTGACTATAATAGTTAAGATTTTAGAATTCTCCGCTTTTATTAACCTCAATATCAAGCTGCATTCAAAATTTCATGTTGATATCATGAATGGAAGTACTATTTTTTTTAGTTTTAAATTTTCATACGACACAATCCATTCGTTAGTTCGATTTAGCGTTATGTACAATTTCGATTAATTTTTCCCATGTAACTTTTTTTTTATCATTCGTAGAGAAATGTCGCATTCTAAAAAAGTTCTTAGAATTTAATTTTCTACAAATCTAGATTCTTTCGAAATTGGTCCAGCCACCAGGAGATGAGTTTCTATTCTGACTATAATAGTTAAGATTTTAGAATTCTCCGCTTTTATTAACCTCAATATCAAGCTGCATTCAAAATTTCATGTTGATATCATGAATGGAAGTACTATTTTTTTTAGTTTTAAATTTTCATACGACACAATCCATTCGTTAGTTCGATTTAGCGTTATGTACAATTTCGATTAATTTTTCCCATGTAACTTTTTTTTTATCATTCGTAGAGAAATGTCGCTTTCTAGAAAAGTTCTTAGAATTTAATTTTCTACAAATCTAGATTCTTTCGAAATTGGTCCAGCCACCAGGAGATGAGTTTCTATTCTGACTATAATAGTTAAGATTTTAGAATTCTCCGCTTTTATTAACCTCAATATCAAGCTGCATTCAAAATTTCATGTTGATATCATGAATGGAAGTACTATTTTTTTTAGTTTTAAATTTTCATACGACACAATCCATTCGTTAGTTCGATTTAGCGTTATGTACAATTTCGATTAATTTTTCCCATGTAACTTTTTTTTTATCATTCGTAGAGAAATGTCGCTTTCTAGAAAAGTTCTTAGAATTTAATTTTCTACAAATCTAGATTCTTTCGAAACTGGTCCAGCCACCAGGAGATGAGTTTCTATTCTGACTATAATAGTTAAGATTTTAGAATTCTCCGCTTTTATTAACCTCAATATCAAGCTGCATTCAAAATTTCATGTTGATATCATGAATGGAAGTACTAATTTTTTTAGTTTTAAATTTTCATACGACACAATCCATTCGTTAGTTCGATTTAGCGTTATGTACAATTTCGATTAATTTTTCCCATGTAACTTTTTTTTTATCATTCGTAGAGAAATGTCGCTTTCTAGAAAAGTTCTTAGAATTTAATTTTCTACAAATCTAGATTCTTTCGAAATTGGTCCAGCCACCAGGAGATGAGTTTCTATTCTGACTATAATAGTTAAGATTTTAGAATTCTCCGCTTTTATTAACCTCAATATCAAGCTGCATTCAAAATTTCATGTTGATATCATGAATGGAAGTACTAATTTTTTTAGTTTTAAATTTTCATACGACACAATCCATTCGTTAGTTCGATTTAGCGTTATGTACAATTTCGATTAATTTTTCCCATGTAACTTTTTTTTTATCATTCGTAGAGAAATGTCGCTTTCTAGAAAAGTTCTTAGAATTTAATTTTCTACAAATCTAGATTCTTTCGAAATTGGTCCAGCCACCAGGAGATGAGTTTCTATTCTGACTATAATAGTTAAGATTTTAGAATTCTCCGCTTTTATTAACCTCAATATCAAGCTGCATTCAAAATTTCATGTTGATATCATGAATGGAAGTACTATTTTTTTTAGTTTTAAATTTTCATACGACACAATCCATTCGTTAGTTCGATTTAGCGTTATGTACAATTTCGATTAATTTTTCCCATGTAACTTTTTTTTATCATTCGTAGAGAAATGTCGCTTTCTAGAAAAGTTCTTAGAATTTAATTTTCTACAAATCTAGATTCTTTCGAAATTGGTCCAGCCACCAGGAGATGAGTTTCTATTCTGACTATAATAGTTAAGATTTTAGAATTCTCCGCTTTTATTAACCTCAATATCAAGCTGCATTCAAAATTTCATGTTGATATCATGAATGGAAGTACTATTTTTTTTAGTTTTAAATTTTCATACGACACAATCCATTCGTTAGTTCGATTTAGCGTTATGTACAATTTCGATTAATTTTTCCCATGTAACTTTTTTTTTATCATTCGTAGAGAAATGTCGCATTCTAGAAAAGTTCTTAGAATTTAATTTTCTACAAATCTAGATTCTTTCGAAATTGGTCCAGCCACCAGGAGATGAGTTTCTATTCTGACTATAATAGTTAAGATTTTAGAATTCTCCGCTTTTATTAACCTCAATATCAAGCTGCATTCAAAATTTCATGTTGATATCATGAATGGAAGTACTAATTTTTTTAGTTTTAAATTTTCATACGACACAATCCATTCGTTAGTTCGATTTAGCGTTATGTACAATTTCGATTAATTTTTCCCATGTAACTTTTTTTTTATCATTCGTAGAGAAATGTCGCTTTCTAGAAAAGTTCTTAGAATTTAATTTTCTACAAATCTAGATTCTTTCGAAATTGGTCCAGCCACCAGGAGATGAGTTTCTATTCTGACTATAATAGTTAAGATTTTAGAATTCTCCGCTTTTATTAACCTCAATATCAAGCTGCATTCAAAATTTCATGTTGATATCATGAATGGAAGTACTATTTTTTTTAGTTTTAAATTTTCATACGACACAATCCATTCGTTAGTTCGATTTAGCGTTATGTACAATTTCGATTAATTTTTCCCATGTAACTTTTTTTTTATCATTCGTAGAGAAATGTCGCTTTCTAGAAAAGTTCTTAGAATTTAATTTTCTACAAATCTAGATTCTTTCGAAATTGGTCCAGCCACCAGGAGAGGAGTTTCTATTCTGACTATAATAGTTAAGATTTTAGAATTCTCCGCTTTTATTAACCTCAATATCAAGCTGCATTCAAAATTTCATGTTGATATCATGAATGGAAGTACTATTTTTTTTAGTTTTAAATTTTCATACGACACAATCCATTCGTTAGTTCGATTTAGCGTTATGTACAATTTCGATTAATTTTTCCCATGTAACTTTTTTTTTATCATTCGTAGAGAAATGTCGCATTCTAGAAAAGTTCTTAGAATTTAATTTTCTACAAATCTAGATTCTTTCGAAATTGGTCCAGCCACCAGGAGATGAGTTTCTATTCTGACTATAATAGTTAAGATTTTAGAATTCTCCGCTTTTATTAACCTCAATATCAAGCTGCATTCAAAATTTCATGTTGATATCATGAATGGAAGTACTATTTTTTTTAGTTTTAAATTTTCATACGACACAATCCATTCGTTAGTTCGATTTAGCGTTATGTACAATTTCGATTAATTTTTCCCATGTAACTTTTTTTTTATCATTCGTAGAGAAATGTCGCTTTCTAGAAAAGTTCTTAGAATTTAATTTTCTACAAATCTAGATTCTTTCGAAATTGGTCCAGCCACCAGGAGATGAGTTTCTATTCTGACTATAATAGTTAAGATTTTAGAATTCTCCGCTTTTATTAACCTCAATATCAAGCTGCATTCAAAATTTCATGTTGATATCATGAATGGAAGTACTATTTTTTTTAGTTTTAAATTTTCATACGACACAATCCATTCGTTAGTTCGATTTAGCGTTATGTACAATTTCGATTAATTTTTCCCATGTAACTTTTTTTTTATCATTCGTAGAGAAATGTCGCATTCTAGAAAAGTTCTTAGAATTTAATTTTCTACAAATCTAGATTCTTTCGAAATTGGTCCAGCCACCAGGAGATGAGTTTCTATTCTGACTATAATAGTTAAGATTTTAGAATTCTCCGCTTTTATTAACCTCAATATCAAGCTGCATTCAAAATTTCATGTTGATATCATGAATGGAAGTACTATTTTTTTTAGTTTTAAATTTTCATACGACACAATCCATTCGTTAGTTCGATTTAGCGTTATGTACAATTTCGATTAATTTTTCCCATGTAACTTTTTTTTTATCATTCGTAGAGAAATGTCGCTTTCTAGAAAAGTTCTTAGAATTTAATTTTCTACAAATCTAGATTCTTTCGAAATTGGTCCAGCCACCAGGAGATGAGTTTCTATTCTGACTATAATAGTTAAGATTTTAGAATTCTCCGCTTTTATTAACCTCAATATCAAGCTGCATTCAAAATTTCATGTTGATATCATGAATGGAAGTACTATTTTTTTTAGTTTTAAATTTTCATACGACACAATCCATTCGTTAGTTCGATTTAGCGTTATGTACAATTTCGATTAATTTTTCCCATGTAACTTTTTTTTTATCATTCGTAGAGAAATGTCGCTTTCTAGAAAAGTTCTTAGAATTTAATTTTCTACAAATCTAGATTCTTTCGAAATTGGTCCAGCCACCAGGAGATGAGTTTCTATTCTGACTATAATAGTTAAGATTTTAGAATTCTCCGCTTTTATTAACCTCAATATCAAGCTGCATTCAAAATTTCATGTTGATATCATGAATGGAAGTACTAATTTTTTTAGTTTTAAATTTTCATACGACACAATCCATTCGTTAGTTCGATTTAGCGTTATGTACAATTTCGATTAATTTTTCCCATGTAACTTTTTTTTTATCATTCGTAGAGAAATGTCGCTTTCTAGAAAAGTTCTTAGAATTTAATTTTCTACAAATCTAGATTCTTTCGAAATTGGTCCAGCCACCAGGAGATGAGTTTCTATTCTGACTATAATAGTTAAGATTTTAGAATTCTCCGCTTTTATTAACCTCAATATCAAGCTGCATTCAAAATTTCATGTTGATATCATGAATGGAAGTACTAATTTTTTTAGTTTTAAATTTTCATACGACACAATCCATTCGTTAGTTCGATTTAGCGTTATGTACAATTTCGATTAATTTTTCCCATGTAACTTTTTTTTTATCATTCGTAGAGAAATGTCGCATTCTAGAAAAGTTCTTAGAATTTAATTTTCTACAAATCTAGATTCTTTCGAAATTGGTCCAGCCACCAGGAGATGAGTTTCTATTCTGACTATAATAGTTAAGATTTTAGAATTCTCCGCTTTTATTAACCTCAATATCAAGCTGCATTCAAAATTTCATGTTGATATCATGAATGGAAGTACTATTTTTTTTAGTTTTAAATTTTCATACGACACAATCCATTCGTTAGTTCGATTTAGCGTTATGTACAATTTCGATTAATTTTTCCCATGTAACTTTTTTTTTATCATTCGTAGAGAAATGTCGCTTTCTAGAAAAGTTCTTAGAATTTAATTTTCTACAAATCTAGATTCTTTCGAAATTGGTCCAGCCACCAGGAGATGAGTTTCTATTCTGACTATAATAGTTAAGATTTTAGAATTCTCCGCTTTTATTAACCTCAATATCAAGCTGCATTCAAAATTTCATGTTGATATCATGAATGGAAGTACTATTTTTTTTAGTTTTAAATTTTCATACGACACAATCCATTCGTTAGTTCGATTTAGCGTTATGTACAATTTCGATTAATTTTTCCCATGTAACTTTTTTTTTATCATTCGTAGAGAAATGTCGCTTTCTAGAAAAGTTCTTAGAATTTAATTTTCTACAAATCTAGATTCTTTCGAAATTGGTCCAGCCACCAGGAGATGAGTTTCTATTCTGACTATAATAGTTAAGATTTTAGAATTCTCCGCTTTTATTAACCTCAATATCAAGCTGCATTCAAAATTTCATGTTGATATCATGAATGGAAGTACTAATTTTTTTAGTTTTAAATTTTCATACGACACAATCCATTCGTTAGTTCGATTTAGCGTTATGTACAATTTCGATTAATTTTTCCCATGTAACTTTTTTTTTATCATTCGTAGAGAAATGTCGCTTTCTAGAAAAGTTCTTAGAATTTAATTTTCTACAAATCTAGATTCTTTCGAAATTGGTCCAGCCACCAGGAGATGAGTTTCTATTCTGACTATAATAGTTAAGATTTTAGAATTCTCCGCTTTTATTAACCTCAATATCAAGCTGCATTCAAAATTTCATGTTGATATCATGAATGGAAGTACTATTTTTTTTAGTTTTAAATTTTCATACGACACAATCCATTCGTTAGTTCGATTTAGCGTTATGTACAATTTCGATTAATTTTTCCCATGTAACTTTTTTTTTATCATTCGTAGAGAAATGTCGCATTCTAGAAAAGTTCTTAGAATTTAATTTTCTACAAATCTAGATTCTTTCGAAATTGGTCCAGCCACCAGGAGATGAGTTTCTATTCTGACTATAGTAGTTAAGATTTTAGAATTCTCCGCTTTTATTAACCTCAATATCAAGCTGCATTCAAAATTTCATGTTGATATCATGAATGGAAGTACTAATTTTTTTAGTTTTAAATTTTCATACGACACAATCCATTCGTTAGTTCGATTTAGCGTTATGTACAATTTCGATTAATTTTTCCCATGTAACTTTTTTTTTATCATTCCTAGAGAAATGTCGCATTCTAGAAAAGTTCTTAGAATTTAATTTTCTACAAATCTAGATTCTTTCGAAATTGGTCCAGCCACCAGGAGATGAGTTTCTATTCTGACTATAATAGTTAAGATTTTAGAATTCTCCGCTTTTATTAACCTCAATATCAAGCTGCATTCAAAATTTCATGTTGATATCATGAATGGAAGTACTATTTTTTTTAGTTTTAAATTTTCATACGACACAATCCATTCGTTAGTTCGATTTAGCGTTATGTACAATTTCGATTAATTTTTCCCATGTAACTTTTTTTTTATCATTCGTAGAGAAATGTCGCTTTCTAGAAAAGTTCTTAGAATTTAATTTTCTACAAATCTAGATTCTTTCGAAATTGGTCCAGCCACCAGGAGATGAGTTTCTATTCTGACTATAATAGTTAAGATTTTAGAATTCTCCGCTTTTATTAACCTCAATATCAAGCTGCATTCAAAATTTCATGTTGATATCATGAATGGAAGTACTATTTTTTTTAGTTTTAAATTTTCATACGACACAATCCATTCGTTAGTTCGATTTAGCGTTATGTACAATTTCGATTAATTTTTCCCATGTAACTTTTTTTTTATCATTCGTAGAGAAATGTCGCATTCTAAAAAAGTTCTTAGAATTTAATTTTCTACAAATCTAGATTCTTTCGAAATTGGTCCAGCCACCAGGAGATGAGTTTCTATTCCGACTATAATAGTTAAGATTTTAGAATTCTCCGCTTTTATTAACCTCAATATCAAGCTGCATTCAAAATTTCATGTTGATATCATGAATGGAAGTACTATTTTTTTTAGTTTTAAATTTTCATACGACACAATCCATTCGTTAGTTCGATTTAGCGTTATGTACAATTTCGATTAATTTTTCCCATGTAACTTTTTTTTTATCATTCGTAGAGAAATGTCGCTTTCTAGAAAAGTTCTTAGAATTTAATTTTCTACAAATCTAGATTCTTTCGAAATTGGTCCAGCCACCAGGAGATGAGTTTCTATTCTGACTATAATAGGTAAGATTTTAGAATTCTCCGCTTTTATTAACCTCAATATCAAGCTGCATTCAAAATTTCATGTTGATATCATGAATGGAAGTACTATTTTTTTTAGTTTTAAATTTTCATACGACACAATCCATTCGTTAGTTCGATTTAGCGTTATGTACAATTTCGATTAATTTTTCCCATGTAACTTTTTTTTTATCATTCGTAGAGAAATGTCGCATTCTAAAAAAGTTCTTAGAATTTAATTTTCTACAAATCTAGATTCTTTCGAAATTGGTCCAGCCACCAGGAGATGAGTTTCTATTCCGACTATAATAGTTAAGATTTTAGAATTCTCCGCTTTTATTAACCTCAATATCAAGCTGCATTCAAAATTTCATGTTGATATCATGAATGGAAGTACTATTTTTTTTAGTTTTAAATTTTCATACGACACAATCCATTCGTTAGTTCGATTTAGCGTTATGTACAATTTCGATTAATTTTTCCCATGTAACTTTTTTTTTATCATTCGTAGAGAAATGTCGCATTCTAGAAAAGTTCTTAGAATTTAATTTTCTACAAATCTAGATTCTTTCGAAATTGGTCCAGCCACCAGGAGATGAGTTTCTATTCTGACTATAATAGTTAAGATTTTAGAATTCTCCGCTTTTATTAACCTCAATATCAAGCTGCATTCAAAATTTCATGTTGATATCATGAATGGAAGTACTATTTTTTTTAGTTTTAAATTTTCATACGACAAAATCCATTCGTTAGTTCGATTTAGCGTTATGTACAATTTCGATTAATTTTTCCCATGTAACTTTTTTTTTATCATTCGTAGAGAAATGTCGCTTTCTAGAAAAGTTCTTAGAATTTAATTTTCTACAAATCTAGATTCTTTCGAAATTGGTCCAGCCACCAGGAGATGAGTTTCTATTCTGACTATAATAGTTAAGATTTTAGAATTCTCCGCTTTTATTAACCTCAATATCAAGCTGCATTCAAAATTTCATGTTGATATCATGAATGGAAGTACTATTTTTTTTAGTTTTAAATTTTCATACGACACAATCCATTCGTTAGTTCGATTTAGCTTTATGTACAATTTCGATTAATTTTTCCCATGTAACTTTTTTTTATCATTCGTAGAGAAATGTCGCTTTCTAGAAAAGTTCTTAGAATTTAATTTTCTACAAATCTAGATTCTTTCGAAATTGGTCCAGCCACCAGGAGATGAGTTTCTATTCTGACTATAATAGTTAAGATTTTAGAATTCTCCGCTTTTATTAACCTCAATATCAAGCTGCATTCAAAATTTCATGTTGATATCATGAATGGAAGTACTATTTTTTTTAGTTTTAAATTTTCATACGACACAATCCATTCGTTAGTTCGATTTAGCGTTATGTACAATTTCGATTAATTTTTCCCATGTAACTTTTTTTTTATCATTCGTAGAGAAATGTCGCTTTCTAGAAAAGTTCTTAGAATTTAATTTTCTACAAATCTAGATTCTTTCGAAATTGGTCCAGCCACCAGGAGATGAGTTTCTATTCTGACTATAATAGTTAAGATTTTAGAATTCTCCGCTTTTATTAACCTCAATATCAAGCTGCATTCAAAATTTCATGTTGATATCATGAATGGAAGTACTATTTTTTTTAGTTTTAAATTTTCATACGACACAATCCATTCGTTAGTTCGATTTAGCGTTATGTACAATTTCGATTAATTTTTCCCATGTAACTTTTTTTTATCATTCGTAGAGAAATGTCGCTTTCTAGAAAAGTTCTTAGAATTTAATTTTCTACAAATCTAGATTCTTTCGAAATTGGTCCAGCCACCAGGAGATGAGTTTCTATTCTGACTATAATAGTTAAGATTTTAGAATTCTCCGCTTTTATTAACCTCAATATCAAGCTGCATTCAAAATTTCATGTTGATATCATGAATGGAAGTACTATTTTTTTTAGTTTTAAATTTTCATACGACACAATCCATTCGTTAGTTCGATTTAGCGTTATGTACAATTTCGATTAATTTTTCCCATGTAACTTTTTTTTTATCATTCGTAGAGAAATGTCGCGTTCTAAAAAAGTTCTTAGAATTTAATTTTCTACAAATCTAGATTCTTTCGAAATTGGTCCAGCCACTAGGAGATGAGTTTCTATTCTGACTATAATAGTTAAGATTTTAGAATTCTCCGCTTTTATTAACCTCAATATCAAGCTGCATTCAAAATTTCATGTTGATATCATGAATGGAAGTACTATTTTTTTTAGTTTTAAATTTTCATACGACACAATCCATTCGTTAGTTCGATTTAGCGTTATGTACAATTTCGATTAATTTTTCCCATGTAACTTTTTTTTTATCATTCGTAGAGAAATGTCGCTTTCTAGAAAAGTTCTTAGAATTTAATTTTCTACAAATCTAGATTCTTTCGAAATTGGTCCAGCCACCAGGAGATGAGTTTCTATTCTGACTATAATAGTTAAGATTTTAGAATTCTCCGCTTTTATTAACCTCAATATCAAGCTGCATTCAAAATTTCATGTTGATATCATGAATGGAAGTACTATTTTTTTTAGTTTTAAATTTTCATACGACACAATCCATTCGTTAGTTCGATTTAGCGTTATGTACAATTTCGATTAATTTTTCCCATGTAACTTTTTTTTTATCATTCGTAGAGAAATGTCGCTTTCTAGAAAAGTTCTTAGAATTTAATTTTCTACAAATCTAGATTCTTTCGAAATTGGTCCAGCCACCAGGAGATGAGTTTCTATTCCGACTATAATAGTTAAGATTTTAGAATTCTCCGCTTTTATTAACCTCAATATCAAGCTGCATTCAAAATTTCATGTTGATATCATGAATGGAAGTACTATTTTTTTTAGTTTTAAATTTTCATACGACACAATCCATTCGTTAGTTCGATTTAGCGTTATGTACAATTTCGATTAATTTTTCCCATGTAACTTTTTTTTTATCATTCGTAGAGAAATGTCGCATTCTAGAAAAGTTCTTAGAATTTAATTTTCTACAAATCTAGATTCTTTCGAAATTGGTCCAGCTACCAGGAGATGAGTTTATATTCTGACTATAATAGTTAAGATTTTAGAATTCTCCGCTTTTATTAACCTCAATATCAAGCTGCATTCAAAATTTCATGTTGATATCATGAATGGAAGTACTATTTTTTTTAGTTTTAAATTTTCATACGACACAATCCATTCGTTAGTTCGATTTAGCGTTATGTACAATTTCGATTAATTTTTCCCATGTAACTTTTTTTTTATCATTCGTAGAGAAATGTCGCTTTCTAGAGAAGTTCTTAGAATTTAATTTTCTACAAATCTAGATTCTTTCGAAATTGGTCCAGCCACCAGGAGATGAGTTTCTATTCTGACTATAATAGTTAAGATTTTAGAATTCTCCGCTTTTATTAACCTCAATATCAAGCTGCATTCAAAATTTCATGTTGATATCATGAATGGAAGTACTATTTTTTTTAGTTTTAAATTTTCATACGACACAATCCATTCGTTAGTTCGATTTAGCGTTATGTACAATTTCGATTAATTTTTCCCATGTAACTTTTTTTTTATCATTCGTAGAGAAATGTCGCTTTCTAGAAAAGTTCTTAGAATTTAATTTTCTACAAATCTAGATTCTTTCGAAATTGGTCCAGCCACCAGGAGATGAGTTTCTATTCTGACTATAATAGTTAAGATTTTAGAATTCTCCGCTTTTATTAACCTCAATATCAAGCTGCATTCAAAATTTCATGTTGATATCATGAATGGAAGTACTATTTTTTTTAGTTTTAAATTTTCATACGACACAATCCATTCGTTAGTTCGATTTAGCGTTATGTACAATTTCGATTAATTTTTCCCATGTAACTTTTTTTTTATCATTCGTAGAGAAATGTCGCATTCTAGAAAAGTTCTTAGAATTTAATTTTCTACAAATCTAGATTCTTTCGAAATTGGTCCAGCCACCAGGAGATGAGTTTCTATTCTGACTATAATAGTTAAGATTTTAGAATTCTCCGCTTTTATTAACCTCAATATCAAGCTGCATTCAAAATTTCATGTTGATATCATGAATGGAAGTACTATTTTTTTTAGTTTTAAATTTTCATACGACACAATCCATTCGTTAGTTCGATTTAGCGTTATGTACAATTTCGATTAATTTTTCCCATGTAACTTTTTTTTTATCATTCGTAGAGAAATGTCGCATTCTAGAAAAGTTCTTAGAATTTAATTTTCTACAAATCTAGATTCTTTCGAAATTGGTCCAGCCACCAGGAGATGAGTTTCTATTCTGACTATAATAGTTAAGATTTTAGAATTCTCCGCTTTTATTAACCTCAATATCAAGCTGCATTCAAAATTTCATGTTGATATCATGAATGGAAGTACTATTTTTTTTAGTTTTAAATTTTCATACGACACAATCCATTCGTTAGTTCGATTTAGCGTTATGTACAATTTCGATTAATTTTTCCCATGTAACTTTTTTTTTATCATTCGTAGAGAAATGTCGCATTCTAAAAAAGTTCTTAGAATTTAATTTTCTACAAATCTAGATTCTTTCGAAATTGGTCCAGCCACCAGGAGATGAGTTTCTATTCCGACTATAATAGTTAAGATTTTAGAATTCTCCGCTTTTATTAACCTCAATATCAAGCTGCATTCAAAATTTCATGTTGATATCATGAATGGAAGTACTATTTTTTTTAGTTTTAAATTTTCATACGACACAATCCATTCGTTAGTTCGATTTAGCGTTATGTACAATTTCGATTAATTTTTCCCATGTAACTTTTTTTTTATCATTCGTAGAGAAATGTCGCATTCTAGAAAAGTTCTTAGAATTTAATTTTCTACAAATCTAGATTCTTTCGAAATTGGTCCAGCCACCAGGAGATGAGTTTCTATTCTGACTATAATAGTTAAGATTTTAGAATTCTCCGCTTTTATTAACCTCAATATCAAGCTGCATTCAAAATTTCATGTTGATATCATGAATGGAAGTACTATTTTTTTTAGTTTTAAATTTTCATACGACACAATCCATTCGTTAGTTCGATTTAGCGTTATGTACAATTTCGATTAATTTTTCCCATGTAACTTTTTTTTTATCATTCGTAGAGAAATGTCGCATTCTAGAAAAGTTCTTAGAATTTAATTTTCTACAAATCTAGATTCTTTCGAAATTGGTCCAGCCACCAGGAGATGAGTTTCTATTCTGACTATAATAGTTAAGATTTTAGAATTCTCCGCTTTTATTAACCTCAATATCAAGCTGCATTCAAAATTTCATGTTGATATCATGAATGGAAGTACTAATTTTTTTAGTTTTAAATTTTCATACGACACAATCCATTCGTTAGTTCGATTTAGCGTTATGTACAATTTCGATTAATTTTTCCCATGTAACTTTTTTTTTATCATTCGTAGAGAAATGTCGCTTTCTAGAAAAGTTCTTAGAATTTAATTTTCTACAAATCTAGATTCTTTCGAAATTGGTCCAGCCACCAGGAGATGAGTTTCTATTCTGACTATAATAGTTAAGATTTTAGAATTCTCCGCTTTTATTAACCTCAATATCAAGCTGCATTCAAAATTTCATGTTGATATCATGAATGGAAGTACTATTTTTTTTAGTTTTAAATTTTCATACGACACAATCCATTCGTTAGTTCGATTTAGCGTTATGTACAATTTCGATTAATTTTTCCCATGTAACTTTTTTTTTATCATTCGTAGAGAAATGTCGCATTCTAGAAAAGTTCTTAGAATTTAATTTTCTACAAATCTAGATTCTTTCGAAATTGGTCCAGCCACCAGGAGATGAGTTTCTATTCTGACTATAATAGTTAAGATTTTAGAATTCTCCGCTTTTATTAACCTCAATATCAAGCTGCATTCAAAATTTCATGTTGATATCATGAATGGAAGTACTATTTTTTTAGTTTTAAATTTTCATACGACACAATCCATTCGTTAGTTCGATTTAGCGTTATGTACAATTTCGATTAATTTTTCCCATGTAACTTTTTTTTTATCATTCGTAGAGAAATGTCGCATTCTAGAAAAGTTCTTAGAATTTAATTTTCTACAAATCTAGATTCTTTCGAAATTGGTCCAGCCACCAGGAGATGAGTTTCTATTCTGACTATAATAGTTAAGATTTTAGAATTCTCCGCTTTTATTAACCTCAATATCAAGCTGCATTCAAAATTTCATGTTGATATCATGAATGGAAGTACTATTTTTTTTAGTTTTAAATTTTCATACGACACAATCCATTCGTTAGTTCGATTTAGCGTTATGTACAATTTCGATTAATTTTTCCCATGTAACTTTTTTTTTATCATTCCTAGAGAAATGTCGCATTCTAGAAAAGTTCTTAGAATTTAATTTTCTACAAATCTAGATTCTTTCGAAATTGGTCCAGCCACCAGGAGATGAGTTTCTATTCTGACTATAATAGTTAAGATTTTAGAATTCTCCGCTTTTATTAACCTCAATATCAAGCTGCATTCAAAATTTCATGTTGATATCATGAATGGAAGTACTATTTTTTTTAGTTTTAAATTTTCATACGACACAATCCATTCGTTAGTTCGATTTAGCGTTATGTACAATTTCGATTAATTTTTCCCATGTAACTTTTTTTTTATCATTCGTAGAGAAATGTCGCTTTCTAGAAAAGTTCTTAGAATTTAATTTTCTACAAATCTAGATTCTTTCGAAATTGGTCCAGCCACCAGGAGATGAGTTTCTATTCCGACTATAATAGTTAAGATTTTAGAATTCTCCGCTTTTATTAACCTCAATATCAAGCTGCATTCAAAATTTCATGTTGATATCATGAATGGAAGTACTATTTTTTTTAGTTTTAAATTTTCATACGACACAATCCATTCGTTAGTTCGATTTAGCGTTATGTACAATTTCGATTAATTTTTCCCATGTAACTTTTTTTTTATCATTCCTAGAGAAATGTCGCATTCTAGAAAAGTTCTTAGAATTTAATTTTCTACAAATCTAGATTCTTTCGAAATTGGTCCAGCCACCAGGAGATGAGTTTCTATTCGGACTATAATAGTTAAGATTTTAGAATTCTCCGCTTTTATTAACCTCAATATCAAGCTGCATTCAAAATTTCATGTTGATATCATGAATGGAAGTACTAATTTTTTTAGTTTAAATTTTCATACGACACAATCCATTCGTTAGTTCGATTTAGCGTTATGTACAATTTCGATTAATTTTTCCCATGTAACTTTTTTTTTATCATTCGTAGAGAAATGTCGCTTTCTAGAAAAGTTCTTAGAATTTAATTTTCTACAAATCTAGATTCTTTCGAAATTGGTCCAGCCACCAGGAGATGAGTTTCTATTCTGACTATAATAGTTAAGATTTTAGAATTCTCCGCTTTTATTAACCTCAATATCAAGCTGCATTCAAAATTTCATGTTGATATCATGAATGGAAGTACTATTTTTTTTAGTTTTAAATTTTCATACGACACAATCCATTCGTTAGTTCGATTTAGCGTTATGTACAATTTCGATTAATTTTTCCCATGTAACTTTTTTTTTATCATTCGTAGAGAAATGTCGCTTTCTAGAAAAGTTCTTAGAATTTAATTTTCTACAAATCTAGATTCTTTCGAAATTGGTCCAGCCACCAGGAGATGAGTTTCTATTCTGACTATAATAGTTAAGATTTTAGAATTCTCCGCTTTTATTAACCTCAATATCAAGCTGCATTCAAAATTTCATGTTGATATCATGAATGGAAGTACTATTTTTTTTAGTTTTAAATTTTCATACGACACAATCCATTCGTTAGTTCGATTTAGCGTTATGTACAATTTCGATTAATTTTTCCCATGTAACTTTTTTTTTATCATTCGTAGAGAAATGTCGCATTCTAGAAAAGTTCTTAGAATTTAATTTTCTACAAATCTAGATTCTTTCGAAATTGGTCCAGCCACCAGGAGATGAGTTTCTATTCTGACTATAATAGTTAAGATTTTAGAATTCTCCGCTTTTATTAACCTCAATATCAAGCTGCATTCAAAATTTCATGTTGATATCATGAATGGAAGTACTATTTTTTTTAGTTTTAAATTTTCATACGACACAATCCATTCGTTAGTTCGATTTAGCGTTATGTACAATTTCGATTAATTTTTCCCATGTAACTTTTTTTTTATCATTCGTAGAGAAATGTCGCATTCTAGAAAAGTTCTTAGAATTTAATTTTCTACAAATCTAGATTCTTTCGAAATTGGTCCAGCCACCAGGAGATGAGTTTCTATTCTGACTATAATAGTTAAGATTTTAGAATTCTCCGCTTTTATTAACCTCAATATCAAGCTGCATTCAAAATTTCATGTTGATATCATGAATGGAAGTACTATTTTTTTTAGTTTTAAATTTTCATACGACACAATCCATTCGTTAGTTCGATTTAGCGTTATGTACAATTTCGATTAATTTTTCCCATGTAACTTTTTTTTTATCATTCGTAGAGAAATGTCGCTTTCTAGAAAAGTTCTTAGAATTTAATTTTCTACAAATCTAGATTCTTTCGAAATTGGTCCAGCCACCAGGAGATGAGTTTCTATTCTGACTATAATAGTTAAGATTTTAGAATTCTCCGCTTTTATTAACCTCAGTATCAAGCTGCATTCAAAATTTCATGTTGATATCATGAATGGAAGTACTATTTTTTTTAGTTTTAAATTTTCATACGACACAATCCATTCGTTAGTTCGATTTAGCGTTATGTACAATTTCGATTAATTTTTCCCATGTAACTTTTTTTTTATCATTCGTAGAGAAATGTCGCATTCTAAAAAAGTTCTTAGAATTTAATTTTCTACAAATCTAGATTCTTTCGAAATTGGTCCAGCCACCAGAAGATGAGTTTCTATTCCGACTATAATAGTTAAGATTTTAGAATTCTCCGCTTTTATTAACCTCAATATCAAGCTGCATTCAAAATTTCATGTTGATATCATGAATGGAAGTACTATTTTTTTTAGTTTTAAATTTTCATACGACACAATCCATTCGTTAGTTCGATTTAGCGTTATGTACAATTTCGATTAATTTTTCCCATGTAACTTTTTTTTTATCATTCGTAGAGAAATGTCGCTTTCTAGAAAAGTTCTTAGAATTTAATTTTCTACAAATCTAGATTCTTTCGAAATTGGTCCAGCCACCAGGAGATGAGTTTCTATTCTGACTATAATAGTTAAGATTTTAGAATTCTCCGCTTTTATTAACCTCAATATCAAGCTGCATTCAAAATTTCATGTTGATATCATGAATGGAAGTACTATTTTTTTTAGTTTTAAATTTTCATACGACACAATCCATTCGTTAGTTCGATTTAGCGTTATGTACAATTTCGATTAATTTTTCCCATGTAACTTTTTTTTTATCATTCGTAGAGAAATGTCGCATTCTAAAAAAGTTCTTAGAATTTAATTTTCTACAAATCTAGATTCTTTCGAAATTGGTCCAGCCACCAGGAGATGAGTTTCTATTCCGACTATAATAGTTAAGATTTTAGAATTCTCCGCTTTTATTAACCTCAATATCAAGCTGCATTCAAAATTTCATGTTGATATCATGAATGGAAGTACTATTTTTTTTAGTTTTAAATTTTCATACGACACAATCCATTCGTTAGTTCGATTTAGCGTTATGTACAATTTCGATTAATTTTTCCCATGTAACTTTTTTTTTATCATTCGTAGAGAAATGTCGCATTCTAGAAAAGTTCTTAGAATTTAATTTTCTACAAATCTAGATTCTTTCGAAATTGGTCCAGCCACCAGGAGATGAGTTTCTATTCTGACTATAATAGTTAAGATTTTAGAATTCTCCGCTTTTATTAACCTCAATATCAAGCTGCATTCAAAGTTTCATGTTGATATCATGAATGGAAGTACTATTTTTTTTAGTTTTAAATTTTCATACGACACAATCCATTCGTTAGTTCGATTTAGCGTTATGTACAATTTCGATTAATTTTCCCATGTAACTTTTTTTTTATCATTCGTAGAGAAATGTCGCTTTCTAGAAAAGTTCTTAGAATTTAATTTTCTACAAATCTAGATTCTTTCGAAATTGGTCCAGCCACCAGGAGATGAGTTTCTATTCTGACTATAATAGTTAAGATTTTAGAATTCTCCGCTTTTATTAACCTCAATATCAAGCTGCATTCAAAATTTCATGTTGATATCATGAATGGAAGTACTATTTTTTTTAGTTTTAAATTTTCATACGACACAATCCATTCGTTAGTTCGATTTAGCGTTATGTACAATTTCGATTAATTTTTCCCATGTAACTTTTTTTTTATCATTCGTAGAGAAATGTCGCATTCTAAAAAAGTTCTTAGAATTTAATTTTCTACAAATCTAGATTCTTTCGAAATTGGTCCAGCCACCAGGAGATGAGTTTCTATTCCGACTATAATAGTTAAGATTTTAGAATTCTCCGCTTTTATTAACCTCAATATCAAGCTGCATTCAAAATTTCATGTTGATATCATGAATGGAAGTACTATTTTTTTTAGTTTTAAATTTTCATACGACACAATCCATTCGTTAGTTCGATTTAGCGTTATGTACAATTTCGATTAATTTTTCCCATGTAACTTTTTTTTTATCATTCGTAGAGAAATGTCGCTTTCTAGAAAAGTTCTTAGAATTTAATTTTCTACAAATCTAGATTCTTTCGAAATTGGTCCAGCCACCAGGAGATGAGTTTCTATTCTGACTATAATAGTTAAGATTTTAGAATTCTCCGCTTTTATTAACCTCAATATCAAGCTGCATTCAAAATTTCATGTTGATATCATGAATGGAAGTACTATTTTTTTAGTTTTAAATTTTCATACGACACAATCCATTCGTTAGTTCGATTTAGCGTTATGTACAATTTCGATTAATTTTTCCCATGTAACTTTTTTTTTATCATTCGTAGAGAAATGTCGCTTTCTAGAAAAGTTCTTAGAACTTAATTTTCTACAAATCTAGATTCTTTCGAAATTGGTCCAGCCACCAGGAGATGAGTTTCTATTCTGACTATAATAGTTCAGATTTTAGAATTCTCCGCTTTTATTAACCTCAATATCAAGCTGCATTCAAAATTTCATGTTGATATCATGAATGGAAGTACTATTTTTATTAGTTTTAAATTTTCATACGACATAATCCATTCGTTAGTTCGATTTAGCGTTATGTACAATTTCGATTAATTTTTCCCATGTAACTTTTTTTTTATCATTCGTAGAGAAATGTCGCTTTCTAGAAAAGTTCTTAGAATTTAATTTTCTACAAATCTAGATTCTTTCGAAATTGGTCCAGCCACCAGGAGATGAGTTTCTATTCCGACTATAATAGTTAAGATTTTAGAATTCTCCGCTTTTATTAACCTCAATATCAAGCTGCATTCAAAATTTCATGTTGATATCATGAATGGAAGTACTAATTTTTTTAGTTTTAAATTTTCATACGACACAATCCATTCGTTAGTTCGATTTAGCGTTATGTACAATTTCGATTAATTTTTCCCATGTAACTTTTTTTTTATCATTCGTAGAGAAATGTCGCTTTCTAGAAAAGTTCTTAGAATTTAATTTTCTACAAATCTAGATTCTTTCGAAATTGGTCCAGCCACCAGGAGATGAGTTTCTATTCCGACTATAATAGTTAAGATTTTAGAATTCTCCGCTTTTATTAACCTCAATATCAAGCTGCATTCAAAATTTCATGTTGATATCATGAATGGAAGTACTATTTTTTTTAGTTTTAAATTTTCATACGACACAATCCATTCGTTAGTTCGATTTAGCGTTATGTACAATTTCGATTAATTTTTCCCATGTAACTTTTTTTTTATCATTCGTAGAGAAATGTCGCTTTCTAGAAAAGTTCTTAGAATTTAATTTTCTACAAATCTAGATTCTTTCGAAATTGGTCCAGCCACCAGGAGATGAGTTTCTATTCTGACTATAATAGTTAAGATTTTAGAATTCTCCGCTTTTATTAACCTCAATATCAAGCTGCATTCAAAATTTCATGTTGATATCATGAATGGAAGTACTATTTTTTTTAGTTTTAAATTTTCATACGACACAATCCATTCGTTAGTTCGATTTAGCGTTATGTACAATTTCGATTAATTTTTCCCATGTAACTTTTTTTTATCATTCGTAGAGAAATGTCGCATTCTAAAAAAGTTCTTAGAATTTAATTTTCTACAAATCTAGATTCTTTCGAAATTGGTCCAGCCACCAGGAGATGAGTTTCTATTCCGACTATAATAGTTAAGATTTTAGAATTCTCCGCTTTTATTAACCTCAATATCAAGCTGCATTCAAAATTTCATGTTGATATCATGAATGGAAGTACTATTTTTTTTAGTTTTAAATTTTCATACGACACAATCCATTCGTTAGTTCGATTTAGCGTTATGTACAATTTCGATTAATTTTTCCCATGTAACTTTTTTTTTATCATTCGTAGAGAAATGTCGCATTCTAGAAAAGTTCTTAGAATTTAATTTTCTACAAATCTAGATTCTTTCGAAATTGGTCCAGCCACCAGGAGATGAGTTTCTATTCTGACTATAATAGTTAAGATTTTAGAATTCTCCGCTTTTATTAACCTCAATATCAAGCTGCATTCAAAATTTCATGTTGATATCATGAATGGAAGTACTATTTTTTTAGTTTTAAATTTTCATACGACACAATCCATTCGTTAGTTCGATTTAGCGTTATGTACAATTTCGATTAATTTTTCCCATGTAACTTTTTTTTTATCATTCGTAGAGAAATGTCGCTTTCTAGAAAAGTTCTTAGAATTTAATTTTCTACAAATCTAGATTCTTTCGAAATTGGTCCAGCCACCAGGAGATGAGTTTCTATTCTGACTATAATAGTTAAGATTTTAGAATTCTCCGCTTTTATTAACCTCAATATCAAGCTGCATTCAAAATTTCATGTTGATATCATGAATGGAAGTACTATTTTTTTTAGTTTTAAATTTTCATACGACACAATCCATTCGTTAGTTCGATTTAGCGTTATGTACAATTTCGATTAATTTTTCCCATGTAACTTTTTTTTATCATTCGTAGAGAAATGTCGCATTCTAAAAAAGTTCTTAGAATTTAATTTTCTACAAATTTAGATTCTTTCGAAATTGGTCCAGCCACCAGGAGATGAGTTTCTATTCCGACTATAATAGTTAAGATTTTAGAATTCTCCGCTTTTATTAACCTCAATATCAAGCTGCATTCAAAATTTCATGTTGATATCATGAATGGAAGTACTATTTTTTTTAGTTTTAAATTTTCATACGACACAATCCATTCGTTAGTTCGATTTAGCGTTATGTACAATTTCGATTAATTTTTCCCATGTAACTTTTTTTTTATCATTCGTAGAGAAATGTCGCTTTCTAGAAAAAGTTCTTAGAATTTAATTTTCTACAAATCTAGATTCTTTCGAAATTGGTCCAGCCACCAGGAGATGAGTTTCTATTCTGACTATAATAGTTAAGATTTTAGAATTCTCCGCTTTTATTAACCTCAATATCAAGCTGCATTCAAAATTTCATGTTGATATCATGAATGGAAGTACTATTTTTTTTAGTTTTAAATTTTCATACGACACAATCCATTCGTTAGTTCGATTTAGCGTTATGTACAATTTCGATTAATTTTTCCCATGTAACTTTTTTTTTATCATTCGTAGAGAAATGTCGCATTCTAAAAAAGTTCTTAGAATTTAATTTTCTACAAATCTAGATTCTTTCGAAATTGGTCCAGCCACCAGGAGATGAGTTTCTATTCCGACTATAATAGTTAAGATTTTAGAATTCTCCGCTTTTATTAACCTCAATATCAAGCTGCATTCAAAATTTCATGTTGATATCATGAATGGAAGTACTATTTTTTTTAGTTTTAAATTTTCATACGACACAATCCATTCGTTAGTTCGATTTAGCGTTATGTACAATTTCGATTAATTTTTCCCATGTAACTTTTTTTTATCATTCGTAGAGAAATGTCGCATTCTAGAAAAGTTCTTAGAATTTAATTTTCTACAAATCTAGATTCTTTCGAAATTGGTCCAGCCACCAGGAGATGAGTTTCTATTCTGACTATAATAGTTAAGATTTTAGAATTCTCCGCTTTTATTAACCTCAATATCAAGCTGCATTCAAAATTTCATGTTGATATCATGAATGGAAGTACTATTTTTTTTAGTTTTAAATTTTCATACGACAAAATCCATTCGTTAGTTCGATTTAGCGTTATGTACAATTTCGATTAATTTTTCCCATGTAACTTTTTTTTTATCATTCGTAGAGAAATGTCGCTTTCTAGAAAAGTTCTTAGAATTTAATTTTCTACAAATCTAGATTCTTTCGAAATTGGTCCAGCCACCAGGAGATGAGTTTCTATTCTGACTATAATAGTTAAGATTTTAGAATTCTCCGCTTTTATTAACCTCAATATCAAGCTGCATTCAAAATTTCATGTTGATATCATGAATGGAAGTACTATTTTTTTTAGTTTTAAATTTTCATACGACACAATCCATTCGTTAGTTCGATTTAGCTTTATGTACAATTTCGATTAATTTTTCCCATGTAACTTTTTTTTTATCATTCGTAGAGAAATGTCGCATTCTAGAAAAGTTCTTAGAATTTAATTTTCTACAAATCTAGATTCTTTCGAAATTGGTCCAGCCACCAGGAGATGAGTTTCTATTCTGATTATAATAGTTAAGATTTTAGAATTCTCCGCTTTTATTAACCTCAATATCAAGCTGCATTCAAAATTTCATGTTGATATCATGAATGGAAGTACTATTTTTTTTAGTTTTAAATTTTCATACGACACAATCCATTCGTTAGTTCGATTTAGCGTTATGTACAATTTCGATTAATTTTTCCCATGTAACTTTTTTTTTATCATTCGTAGAGAAATGTCGCTTTCTAGAAAAGTTCTTAGAATTTAATTTTCTACAAATCTAGATTCTTTCGAAATTGGTCCAGCCACCAGGAGATGAGTTTCTATTCTGACTATAATAGTTAAGATTTTAGAATTCTCCGCTTTTATTAACCTCAATATCAAGCTGCATTCAAAATTTCATGTTGATATCATGAATGGAAGTACTATTTTTTTTAGTTTTAAATTTTCATACGACACAATCCATTCGTTAGTTCGATTTAGCGTTATGTACAATTTCGATTAATTTTTCCCATGTAACTTTTTTTTTATCATTCGTAGAGAAATGTCGCTTTCTAGAAAAGTTCTTAGAATTTAATTTTCTACAAATCTAGATTCTTTCGAAATTGGTCCAGCCACCAGGAGATGAGTTTCTATTCTGACTATAATAGTTAAGATTTTAGAATTCTCCGCTTTTATTAACCTCAATATCAAGCTGCATTCAAAATTTCATGTTGATATCATGAATGGAAGTACTATTTTTTTTAGTTTTAAATTTTCATACGACACAATCCATTCGTTAGTTCGATTTAGCGTTATGTACAATTTCGATTAATTTTTCCCATGTAACTTTTTTTTTATCATTCGTAGAGAAATGTCGCATTCTAAAAAAGTTCTTAGAATTTAATTTTCTACAAATCTAGATTCTTTCGAAATTGGTCCAGCCACCAGGAGATGAGTTTCTATTCTGACTATAATAGTTAAGATTTTAGAATTCTCCGCTTTTATTAACCTCAATATCAAGCTGCATTCAAAATTTCATGTTGATATCATGAATGGAAGTACTATTTTTTTTAGTTTTAAATTTTCATACGACACAATCCATTCGTTAGTTCGATTTAGCGTTATGTACAATTTCGATTAATTTTTCCCATGTAACTTTTTTTTTATCATTCGTAGAGAAATGTCGCTTTCTAGAAAAGTTCTTAGAATTTAATTTTCTACAAATCTAGATTCTTTCGAAATTGGTCCAGCCACCAGGAGATGAGTTTCTATTCTGACTATAATAGTTAAGATTTTAGAATTCTCCGCTTTTATTAACCTCAATATCAAGCTGCATTCAAAATTTCATGTTGATATCATGAATGGAAGTACTATTTTTTTTAGTTTTAAATTTTCATACGACACAATCCATTCGTTAGTTCGATTTAGCGTTATGTACAATTTCGATTAATTTTTCCCATGTAACTTTTTTTTTATCATTCGTAGAGAAATGTCGCTTTCTAGAAAAGTTCTTAGAATTTAATTTTCTACAAATCTAGATTCTTTCGAAATTGGTCCAGCCACCAGGAGATGAGTTTCTATTCCGACTATAATAGTTAAGATTTTAGAATTCTCCGCTTTTATTAACCTCAATATCAAGCTGCATTCAAAATTTCATGTTGATATCATGAATGGAAGTACTATTTTTTTTAGTTTTAAATTTTCATACGACACAATCCATTCGTTAGTTCGATTTAGCGTTATGTACAATTTCGATTAATTTTTCCCATGTAACTTTTTTTTTATCATTCGTAGAGAAATGTCGCATTCTAGAAAAGTTCTTAGAATTTAATTTTCTACAAATCTAGATTCTTTCGAAATTGGTCCAGCCACCAGGAGATGAGTTTCTATTCTGACTATAATAGTTAAGATTTTAGAATTCTCCGCTTTTATTAACCTCAATATCAAGCTGCATTCAAAATTTCATGTTGATATCATGAATGGAAGTACTATTTTTTTTAGTTTTAAATTTTCATACGACACAATCCATTCGTTTGTTCGATTTAGCGTTATGTACAATTTCGATTAATTTTTCCCATGTAACTTTTTTTTTATCATTCGTAGAGAAATGTCGCATTCTAGAAAAGTTCTTAGAATTTAATTTTCTACAAATCTAGATTCTTTCGAAATTGGTCCAGCCACCAGGAGATGAGTTTCTATTCTGACTATAATAGTTAAGATTTTAGAATTCTCCGCTTTTATTAACCTCAATATCAAGCTGCATTCAAAATTTCATGTTGATATCATGAATGGAAGTACTATTTTTTTTAGTTTTAAATTTTCATACGACACAATCCATTCGTTAGTTCGATTTAGCGTTATGTACAATTTCGATTAATTTTTCCCATGTAACTTTTTTTTTATCATTCGTAGAGAAATGTCGCTTTCTAGAAAAGTTCTTAGAATTTAATTTTCTACAAATCTAGATTCTTTCGAAATTGGTCCAGCCACCAGGAGATGAGTTTCTATTCTGACTATAATAGTTAAGATTTTAGAATTCTCCGCTTTTATTAACCTCAATATCAAGCTGCATTCAAAATTTCATGTTGATATCATGAATGGAAGTACTATTTTTTTTAGTTTTAAATTTTCATACGACACAATCCATTCGTTAGTTCGATTTAGCGTTATGGACAATTTCGATTAATTTTTCCCATGTAACTTTTTTTTTATCATTCGTAGAGAAATGTCGCTTTCTAGAAAAGTTCTTAGAATTTAATTTTCTACAAATCTAGATTCTTTCGAAATTGGTCCAGCCACCAGGAGATGAGTTTCTATTCTGACTATAATAGTTAAGATTTTAGAATTCTCCGCTTTTATTAACCTCAATATCAAGCTGCATTCAAAATTTCATGTTGATATCATGAATGGAAGTACTATTTTTTTTAGTTTTAAATTTTCATACGACACAATCCATTCGTTAGTTCGATTTAGCGTTATGTACAATTTCGATTAATTTTTCCCATGTAACTTTTTTTTTATCATTCGTAGAGAAATGTCGCTTTCTAGAAAAGTTCTTAGAATTTAATTTTCTACAAATCTAGATTCTTTCGAAATTGGTCCAGCCACCAGGAGATGAGTTTCTATTCTGACTATAATAGTTAAGATTTTAGAATTCTCCGCTTTTATTAACCTCAATATCAAGCTGCATTCAAAATTTCATGTTGATATCATGAATGGAAGTACTATTTTTTTTAGTTTTAAATTTTCATACGACACAATCCATTCGTTAGTTCGATTTAGCGTTATGTACAATTTCGATTAATTTTTCCCATGTAACTTTTTTTTTATCATTCGTAGAGAAATGTCGCATTCTAAAAAAGTTCTTAGAATTTAATTTTCTACAATCTAGATTCTTTCGAAATTGGTCCAGCCACCAGGAGATGAGTTTCTATTCCGACTATAATAGTTAAGATTTTAGAATTCTCCGCTTTTATTAACCTCAATATCAAGCTGCATTCAAAATTTCATGTTGATATCATGAATGGAAGTACTATTTTTTTAGTTTTAAATTTTCATACGACACAATCCATTCGTTAGTTCGATTTAGCGTTATGTACAATTTCGATTAATTTTTCCCATGTAACTTTTTTTTTATCATTCGTAGAGAAATGTCGCATTCTAGAAAAGTTCTTAGAATTTAATTTTCTACAAATCTAGATTCTTTCGAAATTGGTCCAGCCACCAGGAGATGAGTTTCTATTCTGACTATAATAGTTAAGATTTTAGAATTCTCCGCTTTTATTAACCTCAATATCAAGCTGCATTCAAAATTTCATGTTGATATCATGAATGGAAGTACTATTTTTTTTAGTTTTAAATTTTCATACGACACAATCCATTCGTTAGTTCGATTTAGCGTTATGTACAATTTCGATTAATTTTTCCCATGTAACTTTTTTTTTATCATTCGTAGAGAAATGTCGCATTCTAGAAAAGTTCTTAGAATTTAATTTTCTACAAATCTAGATTCTTTCGAAATTGGTCCAGCCACCAGGAGATGAGTTTCTATTCTGACTATAATAGTTAAGATTTTAGAATTCTCCGCTTTTATTAACCTCAATATCAAGCTGCATTCAAAATTTCATGTTGATATCATGAATGGAAGTACTAATTTTTTTAGTTTTAAATTTTCATACGACACAATCCATTCGTTAGTTCGATTAGTTTTAAATTTTCATACGACACAATCCATTCATTAGTTCGATTTAGCGTTATGTACAATTTCGATTAATTTTTCCCATGTAACTTTTTTTTTATCATTCGTAGAGAAATGTCGCATTCTAGAAAAGTTCTTAGAATTTAATTTTCTACAAATCTAGATTCTTTCGAAATTGGTCCAGCCACCAGGAGACACACTATTCCGACTATAATAGTTAAGATTTTAGAATTCTCCGCTTTTATTAACCTCAATATCAAGCTGCATTCAAAATTTCATGTTGATATCATGAATGGAAGTACTATTTTTTTTAGTTTTAAATTTTCATACGACACAATCCATTCGTTAGTTCGATTTAGCGTTATGTACAATTTCGATTAATTTTTCCCATGTAACTTTTTTTTTATCATTCCTAGAGAAATGTCGCATTCTAGAAAAGTTCTTAGAATTTAATTTTCTACAAATCTAGATTCTTTCGAAATTGGTCCAGCCACCAGGAGATGAGTTTCTATTCTGACTATAATAGTTAAGATTTTAGAATTCTCCGCTTTTATTAACCTCAATATCAAGCTGCATTCAAAATTTCATGTTGATATCATGAATGGAAGTACTATTTTTTTTAGTTTTAAATTTTCATACGACACAATCCATTCGTTAGTTCGATTTAGCGTTATGTACAATTTCGATTAATTTTTCCCATGTAACTTTTTTTTTATCATTCGTAGAGAAATGTCGCATTCTAGAAAAGTTCTTAGAATTTAATTTTCTACAAATCTAGATTCTTGCGAAATTGGTCCAGCCACCAGGAGATGAGTTTCTATTCTGACTATAATAGTTAAGATTTTAGAATTCTCCGCTTTTATTAACCTCAATATCAAGCTGCATTCAAAATTTCATGTTGATATCATGAATGGAAGTACTAATTTTTTTAGTTTTAAATTTTCATACGACACAATCCATTCGTTAGTTCGATTTAGCGTTATGTACAATTTCGATTAATTTTTCCCATGTAACTTTTTTTTTATCATTCGTAGAGAAATGTCGCATTCTAGAAAAGTTCTTAGAATTTAATTTTCTACAAATCTAGATTCTATCGAAATTGGTCCAGCCACCAGGAGATGAGTTTCTATTCTGACTATAATAGTTAAGATTTTAGAATTCTCCGCTTTTATTAACCTCAATATCAAGCTGCATTCAAAATTTCATGTTGATATCATGAATGGAAGTACTATTTTTTTTAGTTTTAAATTTTCATACGACACAATCCATTCGTTAGTTCGATTTAGCGTTATGTACAATTTCGATTAATTTTTCCCATGTAACTTTTTTTTTATCATTCGTAGAGAAATGTCGCATTCTAGAAAAGTTCTTAGAATTTAATTTTCTACAAATCTAGATTCTTTCGAAATTGGTCCAGCCACCAGGAGATGAGTTTCTATTCTGACTATAATAGTTAAGATTTTAGAATTCTCCGCTTCTATTAACCTCAATATCAAGCTGCATTCAAAATTTCATGTTGATATCATGAATGGAAGTACTAATTTTTTTAGTTTTAAATTTTCATACGACACAATCCATTCGTTAGTTCGATTTAGCGTTATGTACAATTTCGATTAATTTTTCCCATGTAACTTTTTTTTATCATTCGTAGAGAAATGTCGCATTCTAGAAAAGTTCTTAGAATTTAATTTTCTACAAATCTAGATTCTTTCGAAATTGGTCCAGCCACCAGGAGATGAGTTTCTATTCTGACTATAATAGTTAAGATTTTAGAATTCTCCGCTTTTATTAACCTCAATATCAAGCTGCATTCAAAATTTCATGTTGATATCATGAATGGAAGTACTATTTTTTTGAGTTTTAAATTTTCATACGACACAATCCATTCGTTAGTTCGATTTAGCGTTATGTACAATTTCGATTAATTTTTCCCATGTAACTTTTTTTTATCATTCGTAGAGAAATGTCGCATTCTAGAAAAGTTCTTAGAATTTAATTTTCTACAAATCTAGATTCTTTCGAAATTGGTCCAGCCACCAGGAGATGAGTTTCTATTCTGACTATAATAGTTAAGATTTTAGAATTCTCCGCTTTTATTAACCTCAATATCAAGCTGCATTCAAAATTTCATGTTGATATCATGAATGGAAGTACTATTTTTTTTAGTTTTAAATTTTCATACGACACAATCCATTCGTTAGTTCGATTTAGCGTTATGTACAATTTCGATTAATTTTTCCCATGTAACTTTTTTTTTATCATTCGTAGAGAAATGTCGCATTCTAGAAAAGTTCTTAGAATTTAATTTTCTACAAATCTAGATTCTTTCGAAATTGGTCCAGCCACCAGGAGATGAGTTTCTATTCTGACTATAATAGTTAAGATTTTAGAATTCTCCGCTTTTATTAACCTCAATATCAAGCTGCATTCAAAATTTCATGTTGATATCATGAATGGAAGTACTAATTTTTTTAGTTTTAAATTTTCATACGACACAATCCATTCGTTAGTTCGATTTAGCGTTATGTACAATTTCGATTAATTTTTCCCATGTAACTTTTTTTTATCATTCGTAGAGAAATGTCGCATTCTAGAAAAGTTCTTAGAATTTAATTTTCTACAAATCTAGATTCTTTCGAAATTGGTCCAGCCACCAGGAGATGAGTTTCTATTCTGACTATAATAGTTAAGATTTTAGAATTCTCCGCTTTTATTAACCTCAATATCAAGCTGCATTCAAAATTTCATGTTGATATCATGAATGGAAGTACTATTTTTTTTAGTTTTAAATTTTCATACGACACAATCCATTCGTTAGTTCGATTTAGCGTTATGTACAATTTCGATTAATTTTTCCCATGTAACTTTTTTTTTATCATTCGTAGAGAAATGTCGCATTCTAGAAAAGTTCTTAGAATTTAATTTTCTACAAATCTAGATTCTTTCGAAATTGGTCCAGCCACCAGGAGATGAGTTTCTATTCTGACTATAATAGTTAAGATTTTAGAATTCTCCGCTTTTATTAACCTCAATATCAAGCTGCATTCAAAATTTCATGTTGATATCATGAATGGAAGTACTATTTTTTTTAGTTTTAAATTTTCATACGACACAATCCATTCGTTAGTTCGATTTAGCGTTATGTACAATTTCGATTAATTTTTCCCATGTAACTTTTTTTTTATCATTCGTAGAGAAATGTCGCATTCTAGAAAAGTTCTTAGAATTTAATTTTCTACAAATCTAGATTCTTTCGAAATTGGTCCAGCCACCAGGAGATGAGTTTCTATTCTGACTATAATAGTTAAGATTTAGAATTCTCCGCTTTTATTAACCTCAATATCAAGCTGCATTCAAAATTTCATGTTGATATCATGAATGGAAGTACTAATTTTTTTAGTTTTAAATTTTCATACGACACAATCCATTCGTTAGTTCGATTTAGCGTTATGTACAATTTCGATTAATTTTTCCCATGTAACTTTTTTTTATCATTCGTAGAGAAATGTCGCATTCTAGAAAAGTTCTTAGAATTTAATTTTCTACAAATCTAGATTCTTTCGAAATTGGTCCAGCCACCAGGAGATGAGTTTCTATTCTGACTATAATAGTTAAGATTTTAGAATTCTCCGCTTTTATTAACCTCAATATCAAGCTGCATTCAAAATTTCATGTTGATATCATGAATGGAAGTACTAATTTTTTTAGTTTTAAATTTTCATACGACACAATCCATTCGTTAGTTCGATTTAGCGTTATGTACAATTTCGATTAATTTTTCCCATGTAACTTTTTTTTTATCATTCGTAGAGAAATGTCGCATTCTAGAAAAGTTCTTAGAATTTAATTTTCTACAAATCTAGATTCTTTCGAAATTGGTCCAGCCACCAGGAGATGAGTTTCTATTCTGACTATAATAGTTAAGATTTTAGAATTCTCCGCTTTTATTAACCTCAATATCAAGCTGCATTCAAAATTTCATGTTGATATCATGAATGGAAGTACTATTTTTTTAGTTTTAAATTTTCATACGACACAATCCATTCGTTAGTTCGATTTAGCGTTATGTACAATTTCGATTAATTTTTCCCATGTAACTTTTTTTTATCATTCGTAGAGAAATGTCGCATTCTAGAAAAGTTCTTAGAATTTAATTTTCTACAAATCTAGATTCTTTCGAAATTGGTCCAGCCACCAGGAGATGAGTTTCTATTCTGACTATAATAGTTAAGATTTTAGAATTCTCCGCTTTTATTAACCTCAATATCAAGCTGCATTCAAAATTTCATGTTGATATCATGAATGGAAGTACTAATTTTTTTAGTTTTAAATTTTCATACGACACAATCCATTCGTTAGTTCGATTTAGCGTTATGTACAATTTCGATTAATTTTTCCCATGTAACTTTTTTTTATCATTCGTAGAGAAATGTCGCATTCTAGAAAAGTTCTTAGAATTTAATTTTCTACAAATCTAGATTCTTTCGAAATTGGTCCAGCCACCAGGAGATGAGTTTCTATTCTGACTATAATAGTTAAGATTTTAGAATTCTCCGCTTTTATTAACCTCAATATCAAGCTGCATTCAAAATTTCATGTTGATATCATGAATGGAAGTACTATTTTTTTAGTTTTAAATTTTCATACGACACAATCCATTCGTTAGTTCGATTTAGCGTTATGTACAATTTCGATTAATTTTTCCCATGTAACTTTTTTTTTATCATTCGTAGAGAAATGTCGCATTCTAGAAAAGTTCTTAGAATTTAATTTTCTACAAATCTAGATTCTTTCGAAATTGGTCCAGCCACCAGGAGATGAGTTTCTATTCTGACTATAATAGTTAAGATTTTAGAATTCTCCGCTTTTATTAACCTCAATATCAAGCTGCATTCAAAATTTCATGTTGATATCATGAATGGAAGTACTAATTTTTTTAGTTTTAAATTTTCATACGACACAATCCATTCGTTAGTTCGATTTAGCGTTATGTACAATTTCGATTAATTTTTCCCATGTAACTTTTTTTTTATCATTCGTAGAGAAATGTCGCATTCTAGAAAAGTTCTTAGAATTTAATTTTCTACAAATCTAGATTCTTTCGAAATTGGTCCAGCCACCAGGAGATGAGTTTCTATTCTGACTATAATAGTTAAGATTTTAGAATTCTCCGCTTTTATTAACCTCAATATCAAGCTGCATTCAAAATTTCATGTTGATATCATGAATGGAAGTACTATTTTTTTAGTTTTAAATTTTCATACGACACAATCCATTCGTTAGTTCGATTTAGCGTTATGTACAATTTCGATTAATTTTTCCCATGTAACTTTTTTTTTATCATTCGTAGAGAAATGTCGCATTCTAGAAAAGTTCTTAGAATTTAATTTTCTACAAATCTAGATTCTTTCGAAATTGGTCCAGCCACCAGGAGATGAGTTTCTATTCTGACTATAATAGTTAAGATTTTAGAATTCTCCGCTTTTATTAACCTCAATATCAAGCTGCATTCAAAATTTCATGTTGATATCATGAATGGAAGTACTAATTTTTTTAGTTTTAAATTTTCATACGACACAATCCATTCGTTAGTTCGATTTAGCGTTATGTACAATTTCGATTAATTTTTCCCATGTAACTTTTTTTTTATCATTCGTAGAGAAATGTCGCATTCTAGAAAAGTTCTTAGAATTTAATTTTCTACAAATCTAGATTCTTTCGAAATTGGTCCAGCCACCAGGAGATGAGTTTCTATTCTGACTATAATAGTTAAGATTTTAGAATTCTCCGCTTTTATTAACCTCAATATCAAGCTGCATTCAAAATTTCATGTTGATATCATGAATGGAAGTACTATTTTTTTAGTTTTAAATTTTCATACGACACAATCCATTCGTTAGTTCGATTTAGCGTTATGTACAATTTCGATTAATTTTTCCCATGTAACTTTTTTTTATCATTCGTAGAGAAATGTCGCATTCTAGAAAAGTTCTTAGAATTTAATTTTCTACAAATCTAGATTCTTTCGAAATTGGTCCAGCCACCAGGAGATGAGTTTCTATTCTGACTATAATAGTTAAGATTTTAGAATTCTCCGCTTTTATTAACCTCAATATCAAGCTGCATTCAAAATTTCATGTTGATATCATGAATGGAAGTACTAATTTTTTTAGTTTTAAATTTTCATACGACACAATCCATTCGTTAGTTCGATTTAGCGTTATGTACAATTTCGATTAATTTTTCCCATGTAACTTTTTTTTATCATTCGTAGAGAAATGTCGCATTCTAGAAAAGTTCTTAGAATTTAATTTTCTACAAATCTAGATTCTTTCGAAATTGGTCCAGCCACCAGGAGATGAGTTTCTATTCTGACTATAATAGTTAAGATTTTAGAATTCTCCGCTTTTATTAACCTCAATATCAAGCTGCATTCAAAATTTCATGTTGATATCATGAATGGAAGTACTAATTTTTTTAGTTTTAAATTTTCATACGACACAATCCATTCGTTAGTTCGATTTAGCGTTATGTACAATTTCGATTAATTTTTCCCATGTAACTTTTTTTTATCATTCGTAGAGAAATGTCGCATTCTAGAAAAGTTCTTAGAATTTAATTTTCTACAAATCTAGATTCTTTCGAAATTGGTCCAGCCACCAGGAGATGAGTTTCTATTCTGACTATAATAGTTAAGATTTTAGAATTCTCCGCTTTTATTAACCTCAATATCAAGCTGCATTCAAAATTTCATGTTGATATCATGAATGGAAGTACTATTTTTTTTAGTTTTAAATTTTCATACGACACAATCCATTCGTTAGTTCGATTTAGCGTTATGTACAATTTCGATTAATTTTTCCCATGTAACTTTTTTTTTATCATTCGTAGAGAAATGTCGCATTCTAGAAAAGTTCTTAGAATTTAATTTTCTACAAATCTAGATTCTTTCGAAATTGGTCCAGCCACCAGGAGATGAGTTTCTATTCTGACTATAATAGTTAAGATTTTAGAATTCTCCGCTTTTATTAACCTCAATATCAAGCTGCATTCAAAATTTCATGTTGATATCATGAATGGAAGTACTATTTTTTTAGTTTTAAATTTTCATACGACACAATCCATTCGTTAGTTCGATTTAGCGTTATGTACAATTTCGATTAATTTTTCCCATGTAACTTTTTTTTATCATTCGTAGAGAAATGTCGCATTCTAGAAAAGTTCTTAGAATTTAATTTTCTACAAATCTAGATTCTTTCGAAATTGGTCCAGCCACCAGGAGATGAGTTTCTATTCTGACTATAATAGTTAAGATTTTAGAATTCTCCGCTTTTATTAACCTCAATATCAAGCTGCATTCAAAATTTCATGTTGATATCATGAATGGAAGTACTATTTTTTTTAGTTTTAAATTTTCATACGACACAATCCATTCGTTAGTTCGATTTAGCGTTATGTACAATTTCGATTAATTTTTCCCATGTAACTTTTTTTTTATCATTCGTAGAGAAATGTCGCATTCTAGAAAAGTTCTTAGAATTTAATTTTCTACAAATCTAGATTCTTTCGAAATTGGTCCAGCCACCAGGAGATGAGTTTCTATTCTGACTATAATAGTTAAGATTTTAGAATTCTCCGCTTTTATTAACCTCAATATCAAGCTGCATTCAAAATTTCATGTTGATATCATGAATGGAAGTACTATTTTTTTTAGTTTTAAATTTTCATACGACACAATCCATTCGTTAGTTCGATTTAGCGTTATGTACAATTTCGATTAATTTTTCCCATGTAACTTTTTTTTTATCATTCGTAGAGAAATGTCGCATTCTAGAAAAGTTCTTAGAATTTAATTTTCTACAAATCTAGATTCTTTCGAAATTGGTCCAGCCACCAGGAGATGAGTTTCTATTCTGACTATAATAGTTAAGATTTTAGAATTCTCCGCTTTTATTAACCTCAATATCAAGCTGCATTCAAAATTTCATGTTGATATCATGAATGGAAGTACTATTTTTTTTAGTTTTAAATTTTCATACGACACAATCCATTCGTTAGTTCGATTTAGCGTTATGTACAATTTCGATTAATTTTTCCCATGTAACTTTTTTTTTATCATTCGTAGAGAAATGTCGCATTCTAGAAAAGTTCTTAGAATTTAATTTTCTACAAATCTAGATTCTTTCGAAATTGGTCCAGCCACCAGGAGATGAGTTTCTATTCTGACTATAATAGTTAAGATTTTAGAATTCTCCGCTTTTATTAACCTCAATATCAAGCTGCATTCAAAATTTCATGTTGATATCATGAATGGAAGTACTATTTTTTTAGTTTTAAATTTTCATACGACACAATCCATTCGTTAGTTCGATTTAGCGTTATGTACAATTTCGATTAATTTTTCCCATGTAACTTTTTTTTTATCATTCGTAGAGAAATGTCGCATTCTAGAAAAGTTCTTAGAATTTAATTTTCTACAAATCTAGATTCTTTCGAAATTGGTCCAGCCACCAGGAGATGAGTTTCTATTCTGACTATAATAGTTAAGATTTTAGAATTCTCCGCTTTTATTAACCTCAATATCAAGCTGCATTCAAAATTTCATGTTGATATCATGAATGGAAGTACTAATTTTTTTAGTTTTAAATTTTCATACGACACAATCCATTCGTTAGTTCGATTTAGCGTTATGTACAATTTCGATTAATTTTTCCCATGTAACTTTTTTTTTATCATTCGTAGAGAAATGTCGCATTCTAGAAAAGTTCTTAGAATTTAATTTTCTACAAATCTAGATTCTTTCGAAATTGGTCCAGCCACCAGGAGATGAGTTTCTATTCTGACTATAATAGTTAAGATTTTAGAATTCTCCGCTTTTATTAACCTCAATATCAAGCTGCATTCAAAATTCATGTTGATATCATGAATGGAAGTACTAATTTTTTTAGTTTTAAATTTTCATACGACACAATCCATTCGTTAGTTCGATTTAGCGTTATGTACAATTTCGATTAATTTTTCCCATGTAACTTTTTTTTATCATTCGTAGAGAAATGTCGCATTCTAGAAAAGTTCTTAGAATTTAATTTTCTACAAATCTAGATTCTTTCGAAATTGGTCCAGCCACCAGGAGATGAGTTTCTATTCTGACTATAATAGTTAAGATTTTAGAATTCTCCGCTTTTATTAACCTCAATATCAAGCTGCATTCAAAATTTCATGTTGATATCATGAATGGAAGTACTAATTTTTTTAGTTTTAAATTTTCATACGACACAATCCATTCGTTAGTTCGATTTAGCGTTATGTACAATTTCGATTAATTTTTCCCATGTAACTTTTTTTTATCATTCGTAGAGAAATGTCGCATTCTAGAAAAGTTCTTAGAATTTAATTTTCTACAAATCTAGATTCTTTCGAAATTGGTCCAGCCACCAGGAGATGAGTTTCTATTCTGACTATAATAGTTAAGATTTTAGAATTCTCCGCTTTTATTAACCTCAATATCAAGCTGCATTCAAAATTTCATGTTGATATCATGAATGGAAGTACTAATTTTTTTAGTTTTAAATTTTCATACGACACAATCCATTCGTTAGTTCGATTTAGCGTTATGTACAATTTCGATTAATTTTTCCCATGTAACTTTTTTTTTATCATTCGTAGAGAAATGTCGCATTCTAGAAAAGTTCTTAGAATTTAATTTTCTACAAATCTAGATTCTTTCGAAATTGGTCCAGCCACCAGGAGATGAGTTTCTATTCTGACTATAATAGTTAAGATTTTAGAATTCTCCGCTTTTATTAACCTCAATATCAAGCTGCATTCAAAATTTCATGTTGATATCATGAATGGAAGTACTAATTTTTTTAGTTTTAAATTTTCATACGACACAATCCATTCGTTAGTTCGATTTAGCGTTATGTACAATTTCGATTAATTTTTCCCATGTAACTTTTTTTTTATCATTCGTAGAGAAATGTCGCATTCTAGAAAAGTTCTTAGAATTTAATTTTCTACAAATCTAGATTCTTTCGAAATTGGTCCAGCCACCAGGAGATGAGTTTCTATTCTGACTATAATAGTTAAGATTTTAGAATTCTCCGCTTTTATTAACCTCAATATCAAGCTGCATTCAAAATTTCATGTTGATATCATGAATGGAAGTACTATTTTTTTGAGTTTAAATTTTTCATACGACACAATCCATTCGTTAGTTCGATTTAGCGTTATGTACAATTTCGATTAATTTTTCCCATGTAACTTTTTTTTTATCATTCGTAGAGAAATGTCGCATTCTAGAAAAGTTCTTAGAATTTAATTTTCTACAAATCTAGATTCTTTCGAAATTGGTCCAGCCACCAGGAGATGAGTTTCTATTCTGACTATAATAGTTAAGATTTTAGAATTCTCCGCTTTTATTAACCTCAATATCAAGCTGCATTCAAAATTTCATGTTGATATCATGAATGGAAGTACTAATTTTT